>DWJZ01005112.1:0-14470 GCA_018249125.1 Asbolis capucinus | reverse complement strand
AAAATTTAAACTATTTTTTTTAATATAATGTTTATAAGTGGCCAGTTCTAAAAACTTTCAGTTTGGCCCTCGTATAACACGCCCAACTTACTGTGGTAAGTTGTTGTGTGCAACATACGACGATAGAAACAATCCTTCTGTAAGTGAAACCCTTTATAAAGAATGCCTTTTAAATTTAGAATACGATAGTCGTTTTGATTTCTAATCCTGTTGATCATAGACACTAGATCTACAATCTCTACGAATTGTAATTTATGATAATAGACTGTTAAGTAATCTATATTCGACAGGCCGGTTGGTCTAGTGGTTAGTGAACCTGACTACTGCACCGGAGGTCGTGGGTTCGATTCTCACCCAGATCAAACTTTTCTGTGATGAGCAGGAATGTTTGTTCTGTGTGTGTGGATGTAAATATCTATATAAGTATGTATTTAAAAATATATATGTATGTGTATCAGTTGTCTGATTTATATTTGTAATATTACGTTATGAATTTGTAATATTGTTATAAATGGATGTATATTTCACTATGAATTCGAATTACATAATACTTCTTGTATTCATAATTCTCCTCATATTCATAATTCTACGCGCTGGCACAATATGAGATTTACGACAATAAGCAAAGACAATATTTGTGTTTACAAAAACTGTAGTAACATTTAATGTGGTTTTGTAAATAATTAAAAATATATATTTGATTTGTAACTTACTAGATCCCTATATATTTAACTGGATTAAATTACGATGGAGATGTGTGAATGTGAAAAGGAGGTACCAAAAGTATGTAGGAATTTTCAGGTTACATTTTTTAACAATATCAGCGTTAACAGGTCCTGACTGAATATTATTTAATGTTTGATTGTTTTATTAGTAGATAATGAACTTAATAAAATATTAATAAATTAGTAAAAAATAAACTTAATAAAATATTGATTAAAAACACAAGTTATGCTTAATGTAATAATTATATTCTTGGAGAATGGTACATTATTAGCCCTTATCTTCTGTATAAATTTTACCTATTCTGTAAGCTGGAGTGTCCCGCACTCTCTTGCCCTTCATATTTACTCCATACGGCAGCAGAGAGGGGTATCGCCTGTGTATCCCCCTTCCCTCAGGGGTCCACGCTGCCACCTTGCATGTGGTATCCTTCTTGGCGGTCACTGATATCCACGCAATGGATGACAAAACTATATCCCCACAGCTTATTTTAGGGCCTTCTCCAATATATTCTAACAAGTCCTCTTTTTTTTTTAAACCTGGCCAGTTATTCAGTCTCTCTGGTCCACCAGTAGGTACAGCAAAAATTTCACTACCTAGGAAATTTTTATACACTACATCCGCATCCTCTGTCTTTGTCACTGTTATGGGTAAGTGTTCAGAAGCATATACTGTCAGACGACAAGGCTCAGAACTGAACGTGACGTCCACGCGACACATTCCGGCGACAAACAACGTAGAGCCTTCATGTAAGTAATAGGTTTGAGGCCGAAGGACTGTCTTGGGTATCGTCAATAGGAGCTCCTCTGTGCTGAGCAGTGACAGCACTTGGTCATGGAGAATAACCCCAGGTGTATCATAAAACCATTTACTTCGAGCAAACAATTCATGCTTTTCGTTTAAAGTTGTTAACTGTGTTCGTTTTTCTGCAATGTTATCAGTGTGCACAAGGTATTCATTAAAAGTTCGCCCTATGTGTCCAATGAGAGAAGGTGCTTCACTAAACATACGCCCATTCAGTTGTACCTGTCCTATCTCCGTTTTCATAACTTTTGCTTCTGCCTTGAGTCTAGCCATTCTTTCTCTCAGTTTCCATCCTGAAGGTCTGTTAATTGGAAATTTAAGTAGATTGAGAGTTGTTCCTGGCCATCGGCTCACTGTAGCCCGCTTGACAATATCTACCGCTTGCACCTTACAATAGTCAGATTGCAAAAGTGCATTGAATAATGAGCTTTTTCCAACATTAGTACTGCCAACTAGAAATACATCACCCTTGTAGAGCCATTTGTAAAACATAAGAGTGATAAGATTTTCAACTCCATACCCAGTCTTTGCAGATATGAGTGCTACATGTTTAATGTTTGCTTCACCAAGTTTGGTTTTCTTTATTTCTGCTATTAGAGTCTGCTTGATTCTCTTGAGGTAACCTTCACTATCGGCTGGGAGAAGGTCCACCTACAAAATAAGTAAAGGTTAAAAAAGTTCAAAAAATGCATCATATTTAATCAAGACACACATACTTTATTAGCAACAATAAATAGTGGTCTCTCTTTTCCAATGATGTCTACGATGCCAGGCCACAGGGAGCATGGGAAGTCCAGCAGATCCACCATCAGCAACACCAGGGACTTTACATGTCTGAAAATCACACAAAGAACAATCATGTTAGATAGGTCCTTAGTAAATGTTACACAGTCAACACTACATACAATAGTGCAATTTGAACTTAATAAATAAAAACCAAAAAAAGCAGGAAAATAAGATATATATGAAACTTCATATTTATTAATTTTTTTTGTGTGGGTTTGTTTATTTACTTTATAGATTGTAGCAGTTTCTCATATTCGGTGGGGTCCACAGTTACATCCAAGGCTATGTTGTACTCCTTCAGAAAGTGGCATCGCTGGCATTCAGTAGTCTTTAATTCTTCATTTGTTCGTCCAATATATATTTCGCTAGGTAAATATCCTGGGATAGATGGTTCACTGCAGTGCAATAGAGCTCCACAGCCTCCACAAGGGACCCTACTGATGCCAACGTTAGGGTTAGGGGTGCCATAATGATTAGACCAGCCTAAATCTAACTCCTCATCATCAAAGTCTTCAGTTAGCTTGGTATCATCAAAGTATTCATAGTTTTCCATCCAACGTTTTATGTTAGAGCGATCAAATTCTGCTTTATCAGTTCCAACTGTACTGTGTTCAAATGTACTGCCATTTTCACTAATATTTTCCGTATTTGGTTTTTCCGTACTTTTTATATTTTCTACTACTACTGACGTCGTTTTAGCAAACGGTAGTTGGAATGGATGACTTGTTTCTGTTACTTCAGCAGACTTTTCTGGCAACAATTTATCTTTGTCAAGGTAATATCTCAGTGCTAGCGGCAACGGTGGCAAGCTTTTTTCAGTGAGAGCAGCTGATTGAGCCTCCTTTGCCTCTTTAACTAATTTAACGTGGTATTTCATATGACCCACTTTTATTCTTTCGTTTTCCAAAAATGAATTGAACATAATTTTATGCTTGTATTTGAGATATAATTGCTGGATGTCTCTTTTATATAGCTTTTTATCATCGTCTTCTGCAACTTGATTTCCATTTGTCGCAGCGGTGTGATGAAAACTAAGAAAACCTTTTCGTTTTGCGCGTAACCTCAAAACGTTACGTATCAAATAATACATTTCACAATATGTTGTACTTACTAAATACAAATTTTGTCATGAATTATGTTAATGCTACAAAACAAAACTTATAAAGTTATGGACATGTTATTTTAGGCGCAGGGCTTGATACGAAATCGTTTGTTTTCTTGTAATTAACTGTACCGTGTTACAATGACATATGCCACTTGACGTATCTGACAGAACTATGACAATGACATAACCCATTTCGTTTGACAGTTCTTAAACGTCGCGTTTGTTATGTTGGCATCACTGATCAATATGGGTTGATAGCTGTAGTGTTGTATCTAGGCAGTTTTTATTACGATAGATGCTTTCAAAGTAACGTTTTACCAACACTGTTACTTACTCTGTCACGATTAATGAATGAATTTTAAATTATGGTATTAATAATAACTTAACAATGAACATTGGTATGCAAGTATATAATTTACAACATTTGACCTAAAATATGACATGACAATGAATGCGAAACTCATACACTTTAATTAACACCGACGCGGCGGCTTAAAACGATAAAATCACTTGTGTAAACTGGTGGTGTAATACAATATGTCTAATTTCATTATAAATTTAAGATTTATATGTTTTTAATTTACTTCTTCATTTCATACGTAACGAGTTTCGAAAGAAGACGAATGGATCGTTTGCGCCAAATATTAATTTTATGTTTTTTTAACTTCCAAGGTGAAGCTGACCTCAATAGAGTAATGTAGTACAATGTAATTTTTAATACTAATCATCAGTTTTTCTTCACAGGTAGATTTTGCGAACTGGATATCGATGAATGCGAAATTATGCCGAAGGTGTGCAATCACGGTGTATGCATCAATGTTCCTGGCTCCTATCAGTGCTATTGTAAGCCAGGTAAGGCATGGGTTCTCCTCAGTTATTTCCGCGAAACACGTAGTATGTGAAAAAACTATTTTTTTTGGTCATATGGGCTGCACTAGCCCACAATATTGACCCCAGACCCAGGAAGGAGATCACTCCTTTCGTTTGAGTCCAGACACTTGGCTGTTCCTGTTGGTGCCATAAATATATTTTTCGGTGATGTCTATAGCGTTGTTGATGCCCATGGGCGACACTGTCCTCTAATGATCAGGAATCTTTTCTGCTCCACTGAGTATTTTGTGATTTGTACTTGTGTATATATATATATTGTATATATATATATATATATGAATATATTTGTGTGCTCGGAGAAAATACAGTTTCTATATATGATTTTTTTAAATCAGGATACACCGGCGTCAGCTGCGAACAGGATATTGACGAATGTTTATCTTCTCCTTGTAAAAATGGCGGGACCTGTCAAAATCTAGAAAACAACTATGAATGTTCTTGCATGGAGGGTTTTGAAGGTGAGGCGCCTTATTTCTTTTATTAATCGTCTTTGATATTTGAAATATAAGTAAGATATAATATTTAAGAAACATTTCATCACAATATTTCACGAATTATTGCATCATTCTGTATTAATTATGTAGCTATTTTGCTGGCACTCATTGACGTAATTGCACCAAGTAGTCATATCGGCTTTTATTGTAGTATTCTATATTTTTATTGGAATATAATGGTTAGGTAGTATGTACGTAATTACGCATATAATATGATATAATTATTTTGATGCTTATATCATTATCTATTTCACTAGTGCACACAACATTGCTTTTCTATTTAATACTTAATTTTACGTAGACACAGATGTTAATCTATTTCGTAATAAATCATTGTCAAACGGGTGTGTTAATTGATTACTTATAAAAGGCATATAAAACAATGTTATTCTCAGGCAAGGATTGTTCTATAAACATCAACGAGTGCGCGGCGAGCCCGTGCGCCGCGGGCTCCACCTGCGTGGACGGCATTGCCAGCTACTCGTGCCTGTGCCAGCAGGGCCGCACCGGCCCGCACTGCGAGATCGACATCGATGACTGCGAGGTATTACTCCTCATCTGCACTGAATCGGTGGGATAGTTTGTGTACAACTAGCCCGATCGATAAAAAATCAAAAGCCAGTTGTAATAAATGTTAGCAGTGGTGGCGCTCTGCAGTACTATTTTCGAAATAAATACGCTGAATATCGAAATTTAATATGAATATCGATGGTCCCGCAGCTTCATTACATTTCGTGTCTCGTTATCAGCCCTGTAATGTGAATTTACTACTACCAATCCACATTAGAACAACTTGATGGTGTATTCTCTAAAAAGTGTACGTGTATGTTTCAGTCGCAGCCGTGCCAGCACGGCGGGCGCTGCTCGGACGGTCTGAACAGCTACACGTGCGAGTGCGCGGACACGGGGTACGCGGGCGAGGACTGCTCCGTCAACATCGACGAGTGCGAGCCGCGGCCCTGCCAGAATGGCGGCACCTGCATCGACGACGTCAACAACTACCACTGCAACTGCTACCCCGGATTCACTGGTCAGTCAACACACACCATACATACACATACATACAGTCAAATAATATGCATGCCTTCCTGAATTTTAACAAAGAGCTTTGCTCCTCGTCACAGGAGTATGGCTTGCTTATAAGTGATATAAATAAATATAAAAACGGTTATAATTTCTAAGAAGTAAAAATTTATTCGTATTTTATTACTATTGCTTGTACTCTGACTTAGGACAACCGGCCGACATGTATAGCTGGAAAGAAATAATTGTACCAGCTTCGTTTTCCGATCCATTGATCGACGATTTATGTCGAACCATCACTACTGTCGTTCTAGGCAAGAACTGCGAGATCGACATCGACGAGTGCGAGAGCTCGCCGTGCAAGTTCGGTGGCGTGTGCCTGGAGCGCAGCAACCGCAGCCTGTACGCGGGGGGAGATTTAGGCGAGCGCGGGGAGAGGGCGGTGCAGGTGGGCCCGCAGCCGCACATGCTGCTGCCGGCCTCATTCTACGCGGAGTTCTCGCTTGAGAGCGCCAGCGGGTACGAATGCGTGTGCGTGGCAGGCACGACGGGCGCGCGCTGTGAGGTGAACGTGGACGAGTGCGCATCGGCGCCATGCAGCAACGGCGGGAAGTGCGTCGACGACGTCGGCGGCTTCCACTGCGACTGCGCGCCCGGCTACCAGGGCGAGCGCTGCGAGGACGAGATCGACGAGTGCGCCATGTCAGTACACTATTGTGGCATTTGTTTCATTTCATTCTTATGACAGCACTGCACTAATTAATTGTCGATCTTCTCGGTTATCACCACCAATTGTGGACTTCCGTTCAGTGTGCAAACATCAGTTCTTCGTTAGCTGCTGATAAGGTGTTAATATTACTTTATTGATATTTATCTTTGAACTCTGCAACCAAAGCACTTGGTTTCATTATGCCATCATTACCTTTCAGCCAAGTTACTCGTGTCTTAGCCGTTAAAGGTTCATTACAGAAATGTAGTCTTGCTAGCCGATAATATAAGATTGTAATATTAGAGGAGGTGTCAGTAACAAGTGTAAATCGATACAGCTATAAACCATGCGCCAACGGGCGCTGCCAGGACCTGCGCGCGACGTACTTCTGTCACTGCGATGCTGGCTGGGGCGGGCGGAACTGCTCCGTGGTACTGGAGGGCTGCCGCGGAGAGCCCTGCCGCAACAACGGAACCTGCCTGCCGTGGCTACGCGGCGACACTGAACACCGATTCAACTGCTCGTGCGCGCCCGGTTACTACGGCACCACCTGCGAGAAGGTACGTGTATTTCCCGTTGCCCGTTCTACCGTGTGTGTCTGTGTGAGGTGGGTGATGTTCCTAATGCGTGTGCAGATAACGACCATGTCTCTGGAGAAGAGCAGCTACGCGGAGGTGAACACGACTCGCGAGGAGGGCTACGACGTGTCGTTCCGGTTCAAGACTACGCTGGGCAGCGGGCTGCTCGCGATGGGCCGCGGCCTCACCTACTTCTTCCTGGAGCTGTCACATGGCCGCCTCAACCTGCACTCCAGCCTGCTCAACAAGTGGGAGGGCGTATTCATTGGTTCCAACCTCAACGACAGCAAGTGGCAGAAGGTACTTACTACTTACATTACACTATATTGTACTGAAGTCTTAAGTAATTAGTTAATGTTAGTCTTGAACTTCTGATATTGGTTCATATTTGATTTTCGCAGGTGTTCGTGACCATAAACTCGTCACATCTGGTGCTGGCGGCGAACGAAGAGCAGACTATATACCCGATCAGTCAAAACGAAGCCAATAACTCTGTCACGTCGTTCCCCGTCACTCGTCTGGGCACCGCTGGCTCCTCCTACGGCAGCTTCACACACGGACCCAACTTCTTTGTAGGCTGCTTCCAGGACGTCGTCGTTAACGGACAGTGGGTAAGTGGGCCTACTAATGCTTGACTTGCTACTCATCTCACTCGCTGCAAGCATTAATGCGATTGATCTTCACCGCAGGTTTTACCGGAGGACTCCAACTCGAGTGTGACGGAATCAGCGACGGAGGCGGCGGCAAGCGAGGGTTCGGGTGAGGCTACGGAGGGCTCTAGCGAGGCGGCGGGGTCGGAGGGCGAAGGGGGCGCGCGAGTGGAGCTCCGCGGTGTGCTGGCTTCCTGTCCGCGCACGCCGCAATGCCAGCCTAACCCCTGCCGCTCGGGCGGCGCCTGCGAGGATGCCTGGACCTCGTTCGTGTGCACTTGCCCACGTCCGCACCTCGGAGACACCTGCCAGTACAGTCAGTATCACTCTATCTCAGCTTCTACTGTTTCCGTAAGTAGTGTTGTCAGTGTGTGAGCGTGCGGTGTGTTGTCAGACTACACGGCGGCGACCTTCGGCCAGGAGGCGGCCAAGCCACGCTCCATCGTGACGGTAGCGGTGTCGGAGGCAGCCCGCAGCGCCGTGCACGCCGCGCTCGACATCTCCATGTTCGTGCGCACGCGCAAGCCCACTGGACACATCTTCTACTTGGGCTCGGTACCGAGGTAAATGTCATTTACATTTACAATGGTCTTGTTGATCAATTGACTTTCGAAACATACAGCACACTCCATGCTACAACTCCGTGCGTCGCTCGCAGGTACGGACAGACAGACGAGACGTCGGTGGGAGCGTCGTTGAAGAACGGTGAGCTGCTGGTTCACTTGCGGTTCAATCAGACGCCCGAGGACTATACGGTGGGCGGCACGCGCCTCGACAACGGACACCTGCACCTCATCGAGGTGAGTTGCGCACCCAGCCCTCCCTCACACCCCCGCATGACACCCTCTGAATCTATTCACCACTGGATTCTGTTGCAGGTGGTTCGAAACTCCACGCTGGTTCAGGTCAAGCTGAATGGTACCGAGTACTTCCGCAAGTCCATTTCGGCCGCTAAGCAGCTGGACGCACAGGTGAGTTGCCTAAATTGACGAAATTAACTCGTTCATTGGCGTTTTGATCTAGTGAAAGATAAGCAGTGAAAGAGAGAGTGAGATATTTAAGTAGGTCATGGATCAGTGTGTGCAATATAAATATGTGTCAAACGTGGCTCATGTTCCAGGTGTTGTACCTGGGCGGGCCGCCGCCGGTGCCGACGCCGCCGCCCCCGCCCGCGGCCGCGGCGCTGGTAGCGGCGCCCGGGACCGCGCCCGCGCCGCCCGCCACCCCCGCGCCGCCCCGCGAGCCCAGCGACGCTGACTACTTCAAGGGTGTCATCCAGGATGTACAGGTTGTTGATTCTTTTGCGGAATCAATGGTCGTCGTGACGAATAAAAAAGACTTTTTCGGGAGAAGATGCAGATTTAATTAGAGAATAAAAAGTACAAGTCATTTATAAAGAAAAGGAAGGTATATAAAATATAAAGCCAATTAGGTAGGGTAGTTTACAAAAATAATGTAGGTAGATAAAAAATAAATAATAATAAATAGGTAGGGTTGATAATAGAAGTTAATTATTTCATCTGAAGCACTGCATGGATCAAACAGTAAGGCAAGACAACACACATAATTTCGAGAATTAGAGGTGTGCGCCGCAAGATTTGAACCTGGGACCTTTTCGAAAGATTCATGTTCAAACCATTTCGATATCACTGTGTGATTTAACTTCAACAATAGCTCATGAAATTAATAATTAAGCTTATAATTATAAAATTAGTAGGTAGCAGGCCTAAGGAAAAAAAAAATTAAATATTTTTATAATTTATTTAGTATAAGAAAAAATTAAATAATTTTATAATTTATTTAGCATAAGAAAACCAAACATCAAATTATCTATAACCTCGATTCAACTACTCGATTCAAATGTAAGAATGAGGTTCACAATATTAATGTATATACTAGAAAATGCCCTCACTTCGCTTCGGAAGAGTTGTCGAATGATTATCACAGTTACCATACAAATTTTAACCTATTATCCCACGGGATCAGAACAGTTTCTGGGATAAAAAGTATCCTATAACCATTATCCATACATAAGCCATAAACATGCTAAATTTCATTTAAATTTGTCTTTTGGTTTCGGAGTTGCCATACTAATTTTAACCTGTTATCCTGTGGGAACTAAGCCATTTTCTGGGATAAAACATATCCTATAACCTTTCTCGGATTTAAATTGCGAGTATGCCAAGTTTCTGTGTTATTTTATACTCTAATAATGTGTATTTACGTGTTTACTTTTAAAGCAATAAATTATTTTATTATTATTATCTAAATCTGTACAGTGGTTTTTGCGTGAAGCTCGAACAGACAGACAGACAGGCAATAACTAAAAAAAATTGTTTAGTCTCTATTTCGATAACAAAGCCTCCATGCATCAGAATTTTCAAAAAACAATGCACAGAATTGCCCTGTCACAGGTTCATTAGTACAGGTTCATAGTATAGATATACATATATGTATTAGTTACTCTTCTTCTCATCTTCAAATCTCACTTCGTTCTGTAATTCCCGAAAGTCGTGCTGTCTGTAGTAATTGTGATCGTAGTCAATGTCCACTTTGTACGTAGTCAAATCAGTCTTTTCTATGAAGTATCTGCTAAGTTCCCTTGGAGCTTGCGAGCCAATGTACTAGAAAAAAGAAGGATTATTTAGAAACACACTATATATACATATATATAACAGCTTTTTATCAAAACATGTAGACGGTATGAGTGCAAGCGTTCAGAGCCTTACGGCTTGTTTCGATTGTAGACGAAAAAGTTAAGCAACATCGGCCGCGGCCGGTAGGAGGATGGGTGACCGCTAGTGGCAAAAAATTTATGAACGTTTCCGTGCGTCCGAGGGCACGTAAAGCCGACGGTCCCTTTGTTGTCGTTAGATAGCAATCGTTAAGCCATGTTGGGGCCCTTCGGACGGCATAAAAAGTTCCAACTCACTCCACCAATTCGCATTGGAGCAGCGTGGTTAACTATGCTTTAGGGCTCCTCAGTATGAGGAAAGACCCGTGCTCAGGTGAGTCGTCGATGGATTCAAGCTGCACGTTACATATACCAGCATATTTTTATTTTATAATTTCTGTCTGTCTGTTTGTTCCAACCAATCTCTGGAACAGCTGAACTCATTTTGAAGCGACTTTCACTGGCAAATTACTGATGTAATGAGGAGTAGCTTAGGCTACTTTTATTTTTACTGTTCATCTTTTTTTGTTTATTTCCACGCGAACAAAGTCGCAAGCTCACCTAATAGAACACAATAATATTATGTCTGTTAACATAATCGTTATTTTTAAAGCATCTTCTGCGTCACACTATTCCACCGATTCACATTCACACCACAAGGGTCTCTGATATCGCGGTGTATTTGCAGAAAACAAAATACGATACGAATACAAAAATGGAAGTAAAGTTGCATTTTCAACTCAATTCACAACGTAGTAAGCTTCAGATCGTTTCGTGCGCATTTTTAAACGAGGCACTGTGGCCTAAACGGGTCGTCTTCCAGTTTTTTTCGGCGTAGTGATGTCATAAGTTTATGTTATAAGTATATTTATGTTGTAAATTATAAGTTTAGGTTATAAGTTATATAAGAATTTATGTCATGGCTAGAATATAGTAGTCTTAGGTAGTTTTCTAACCTAACTGCTAGGCTTAAAGACGTGGATTCGATTCACAACCAGAACTTCTGTGATGAGTAAGAAGGTTTGTTTTGTGTCTAGGTGTAATTAATATCTATATATGTATATAAAAATATTTAATTATGTTTATCAGTTATCTGATCACTGTAGTACAAGTAAAAATGTTTAATTCGAGATCAGATGGCCGTGTGTGAGTCCAAAAATATTTATTTATTTATAATGATTGTTATACTTCATTCTCAGTCTGAATGATAATGTTGACTTTTTTTAGTTTCTCACGCCCCCAAGTAAACCCAAGTCAACATTACCATGTAGTAACTATGCAGTTCGTATTATCAAGGACGAACTCCACTGGTAAGTTCGTTCCAACACCCGAAGACTTACTTGACGCGAGTCATAGAGATTCCTTAGTCGTCGTATTTCAAGATCCTTAGGTCCCCACTGCGGAAGAGGAACTAACACTTGTATCCAACCCTGAAACAGTTTTGTTGTTGAACAAAATAAATTTCACAAAATAGCCAAGAAATGAGCAAACAAATCAAAATGATAAGGTTTTTCCCTACCCTGTACATTTATTTTTGCACACATCAAATTTACGTGCCCTCCGAAGCACTGAAGCGCTCATGAAATTTAACAATAACTTACAATTTAAACAAGCCGCCGGTTTATGAACACTTCTGTTTAAACATTAAAGTATCTTTTTTTTGTATTCTATGTGTGCATACATTTTGTGTGCATGGGCGTGTGTGTGATTGTTGAAATTCCACTCATAATAAATGTACTTACTAATTATATGGAAGAATTTCTTTAAATATTATTTTACTGTGTTAATAAATTTATAACTTGTGTAGGGACTTTGTTTTGTAAAATTTTGACTTTCGTTAAGTGAGCTTTTGGCTCCTACGACGAAATGAACATTTAATTAAGTACATCTATTATGTATATATATAATATATTATGTATCATATATATATATAATCGTCATGAAGAAAAATGTATACAAATTCCTAATTAAACAGAAATTTTAAATCCATTTCTTTTTCCTCTTGTTTTTATTGTCACTTGCCTGTTACTCTCCATCACCCTGGGTTAACTGGTGAAGAATGCCATAAGCATAAGGTCCCTTTGTAAAACCTATTTTTAAGAAGTACAATAAAGTATAAATAAATAGATACCTTTTTTTCTTTGTACACTATATAATATATTGCATATAGGGCTCCCAGTATAAAAGGGATTCCTTGGACATAAAGCAAATTTTTAGCGTTAATAATTATGTCCATCTTCTTCTGGAGTGTTTGTTCAAGTTCCATATAACCGTCGAGTAACAAGTAGACTTTTACCTATAAAATAATAGAATAAATATAAAATTGGTATAATTAAAATCAGATAGCCTAATGGTTTCAACTTTGGTGTCCCGAACTGTTGGTTTTAGATTCCAATATTACACGCGTTTCTAATTTTCAAAGCTATTTGAAATGATATTAAAAACATATAGGTTACAAAAATATGTACATATAGGCTAAGAGCACGCTAAAATGTTTCCCCACAAACTGCCTTAATTTTGGTACTTCTCATTTAGTCTGCCAATGACATTCGACCAGAGGAGTTGTGTTTAATGTGTAAAAAATTACGAAATTATATGGAGTAAAAGTCGTTAACCAAAAAAAAATTAGGAATATTATAATAAATGTAATTAAGAAGATATTAAAATATTGTGAATTATTGCATCGTATAGTTAACATTAAAATATTTATACAAAATGACAATTTATAAAAAATGACAATTTGTCATATTTCACACGTTATAGAATTATCATTCAAATTAGTATAGAAAACTCGTACGACGTTCTACGCCAGTTTTAAAAGATGGCGTCCTAGAGCGGAACGAAATCTTAAGATGCAAATGGATGGAGATAACATGTCTATATTAATAATTATTTATTTATTAATAATTGGTTATGTGCTTATCAGAAATTAATTATGACTTGCAACGGCAAAGAAAAATATGAGGAACCTTGCACTCCCTGAGCGTTCTTCATAGAGTTTTCAATTGTCCAACACCACAGCGTGGAGGACTGGTCTGTACTCCTCGCATTGTGAGACCCGAGCCCACTAGTAGGCAAGCTATAAGTTGCAATTATGAATATCTATTATATACAGCGATGGTTGAAAATTTTAAATAAAAAAAAAAATAGAAAATTTTAAATTATGCCACTATATTTTGTACTCGGATTTCTCTGGTAACTGTCGTACAGATTAGCAGATGTTACACTCTGTTACAATAGTACATAAAATTAGGTTCGAATAAATTTAAAAAAATCAACACACAAATTTTTAGTCACCTTAAATCCAAATATTAAGAAAAAAACCTTCGATCAAGAATATACTAGATGTCGCCTGTCATAGAACAGATTTTCGAATGTCTTACAAGCACTTACAATGTAAAAGAAAGGTGCAATTCTGAAATTCCATATCCGGAGTGCAGTAGGAGGTGATCCGCAGTGGAAAGTAATGTCATCCACCAGTCGTCCCAGAGGATAAAAGCAAAACACCGCAACGGTCTCTATCAGGGTCGACAGCACAGTCATGTAGATACAAATCGTGCTTCGGTGCTGTAAAATTATGAGCCCGTTACAGAGTATACTACTACTACTACTAGAGTAAGGTACTCTTTATAAAATAATTAAAACAAGGTTAATTAAAATATTAAAAAACACAAGCTGTAATTATAGATCCGTAATACAAAGAAATACACGAAATTTTTTTAACAGTTTTGTTAACCGTTCAGGAGTTCCTTTCTCTGTAACCAATCCTGAACGTAGAATCAAGTCATGCTTATTATAAAAATGCATTGTCATCAGGATGGTAGGTTTATGCATAATTTCAGGTCCGTAGTGTAAGGAGATATGGGTCTAATTAAGCTTGCAAGATTTGAACCCAACACTTAACAAAAATATATTAACATACTAACATATGTATATTGCAAGTTTAATAAAAATTGTAAATATCTTTGGACAACTCACACACGGCCATCTGAACCCAAACTAAGCGTTAGCTTGTGCTATGGTGATCAGACAA
>DWJZ01005111.1:0-14472 GCA_018249125.1 Asbolis capucinus | reverse complement strand
AGGCTCGGAAACTACTGGACCAATTTAAAAAAATGTTTTACTATTAGAATCCTACATAGGCCCTGATGAACATAGGATTTATTTAATACGAAAAAAAATATCCGCGTGAAAATTTCGACAATGTAACCCAACGTGTGAAAAAAGTACCAAAAAAATCCTTACGTCGCGTACGCTGCGGGAATGATTGACAATAGAGCAAAGTGAAGTAGAAATTTTATAGAGGACATCAATATCTGCAAAGAAGTCCGCTACAACTTTATCTGTTACAGTTATGTTACAATAACTACTTTTGTCTGGTAATTGGTCTTCTGAAGCGAAGCGAGGGTTGTTTCTAATCAGCAATATTTCGTGATTCATTATTTTAGATCTATTTAGTAAGTTAGACTTTAGACGTCGTCGCGAAAATTCACGTAAAGTTTTGGGAGTTATAATTTCTCTACTGAATATGTCTTTATTATAATGTGGTGAAATTTGTTAATGAAATAAACTTAATTTTTGTGACCATTTGTAGCTTTTTTAAGACTGTTGGGGAATGCTGCGTAACAGTTTGTAAAGCTGTCGGAATTTTTATTATGTAGGTAGTTATGAGTTAATTAAGTTGAATTTCTTAAATTGTATATTTTTATATTTCCAGAAGGCATTGGAAAACTCCTAGCATCTGTGGGTTTGGAGAACACAGAAGAGAATAGAAGAAGATATCGTCAACTTCTTTTCACTGCTGATGATGTGAGTATTCTGCAAACATTCTGCAAACTGCTTCGTAGCCTGTAGGGCAAAGTGTAGCGTCCAGGGTTTGATTCCCGGCAGAGAACACATTAATATAACAGACAAACCTTTCTTTATGGGTTTTTTTAAGCTTTTTCCATGCCATAGACAAGTTATTTCTGGGGTGGACATTTATTTTTTGATTGCGTAGGGAGCCGACCGCGTTGAGCTACGCAGCTATTTTACAGATGTGCACACTTCCAGCAAACGAAGAAAACCTTTTCAAAATCCTCCCCTACCACCCCCCAATTTACGTTACGTTACGAACGACCCATTTGGCTAAATAAACCTTTGATGTCATCATTAAGGATTTATCTTTCCCGTGTATGAAGCGAAACGATGTGGTGTATTCTAAAGGCTGTATATTTTCCTCGCTAAATGCCAGGTAAATTAAATTTTGGCCTTTAAAAGGCTTTGAGGCCACGCCAACCACTTACTCGTACGTTGGACTACTTTGGTATTAACTTGGTGAATTAGAAGAAATTCTATTGTTAAGGGTCCTGTAAGCACTTACAGTTATACTGTAACCCTTTTACCTTCGTCTGCTGGCTGGCCAATAACATCCAAGGCTAAGAAACTCTAATTTGGAGTGGGTCTCTTTGGAGTTTCTTGCTGTTTCTACTTCGACTAAACTAGGTATAGAAAATTTTTGAAGCGAATATAGATTGCCTTTCTGAAAATGTTTGTAAAAATTCGTTTATTAATTCTGTGGTTAGGAGTAGCAAAAAATCTTTCGGTATTTCTTGCCGCATACTTTCGAGACCGCACCCCGTAGAGATCGAAGCGAAATTCATTACTCCTGGACAACATATAATAAAACTCTAAAAATTAGAATAATCTTGGTGTACTGTGTACGATATAACATTTTGAAATTAATCGTTTCAGAGAAAGTTGTGGGTAAACCATACTGATTTTCAGTCCGATCCTACCAAAGCAAGGACTTACGTACACGGGCCTTGTTCATATCCGTTGATGTGTAAATGACTAACGCCTTTACCCACGTCTCACCTGCATGAACTTGTGGATAAATCAGCGTGTTACCGGGCTTCCCTCGCCTGGGAGCGAGCCTTAATTAAACCCTTGATCATTTATCAACTGCCTTATTTACTCCCCTGGAATTTTTAGGCTAAATCCGTTTTTCTCATTATTACAAACTTGTGAACATTAGTCTCAAAAATGTTTATTAAAATATATAATAACACAAGCTATAATTATAGAGCCCTAATACGAAGAAGCATAAAATTTCGTAACTGTATTGCTAACCGTTGAGGAGTTCCCTTGTCTGAAGCCAATCCTGAACGTATCAGGTCATGCTTATCATAAACATGCAATGTCGTCGAAACATCGTATGCAAAATTTCAGCTGCGTAGTGTGAGTGGAATTGGGTCTAATTAAGCTTGCAAGATTTGACCCGTAACAAAGAAATATACTAACATACTAATATACAAACATACACTGCAAGTTAAATAAAAGCTTGTAAAAAATACATATTTTTACGTATTTTTTGGTTATTTTTACGAAACTCGCATATATGTAGTATAAAAGTCCTTACGACCCAAGATATATGTAAGTATGTTAAACTGTGTTTTCAAATAATGAAAGATTGAAATCATGTGGTATTTGTAATGCAACCATTAATAATATGACCACGGGTCCCTAAATATCCTCTAATAACTGCCAAAGCATTTCGTCACTTTGCTCCACTGAGGATTCTAGGATTGATGACGTTGTATCAAAGTATTTCATGTCATTACATTAATTAAATTCCCGTGATCGGTTGCGGTTGCATACTCACTCATGTTTTAATAAATATTCGTGTCATATCAACTTGTGGTTTTAAGTTTTGAATTGAATCGTTTTTACCTAATCATTGAAGTATTGAGTAAAATCCCGCGGTTAGTTAATCTTAACCTACTTAAATTATTAATGTTCAATACAATTTTTTTCCACCATGTTACTAATTTTTATGCCCGTGCGATTTATGGACGTGTACACTACATCCTCCATCCCTTTCCAACCCTCTATCTGCGTCCCGCTCCCTCTGCACGCGATGGACAGGCAGTTAGCCAACAGTCATCAACCGCTGGTAAGGCACGATCGCCGCACATCAAATCTGCTTACTGCTACTGTATAACCGCGAGAACCGCCATCTTAGACGTGAGCACGTTGCTAGAAGTGAGAAGTGGAGTGAGAGTGATAAACCAGCCTTGGAGGTTGATTTGCATCGCAGGCAGTTGATTCAAGGTATGCGTGCACTCTGCCCTATATACAGTCCACACACCGCAGGATCCCAAAGGCCTGGCATTGGTCCCCAAGCCTGACTTCTAGTAGCCAGGCCCTCGTGCGGCTCAATCAGCCACTTAAAATAAAACGGCAATCGTGCCTGCCACTGAACCAACGAGGTGAACATTTTTTTCTCAAATTAACAAGGGTGAAACCGCAGAGTACAGAGTACGAAGGTCAAACTGAAAGTTTTTAGAAAATCAAAGAGTAAACAAACTAGGAAGTTATTACTTTTATTACAGCTTTTCAAAATAGCGTTCATTCACATCAATACATCGCTGCATCCGATGGAACCACTGAGAAAAGCACTTTGCCCACTCGGCCTTATGGGGTCTCTTCCAGGGCCTTTTGAAACGTAGCCACTGCTCCCTCGGTGTCCATAAAACGTATTCCTCGAAGTTTTTCTTTTATTTTCTGAAATAAATATAAATCGAGGAGTGTGAGGTCGGGACTATACGACGGGTAACTGTAATTCCACGTCTGACGTTGCCAAATAGTCGATCGTTTGCCTGGCGGTTCCACGAGGCATTGTCGTGAGGATCCTGCTGCAAGGTCGTGTTTCTCGAACAATTGTTAATGTACTACTCTGCATTAACCCTTTTATGGTTCTCTAAAATAAATATCGCGTAATGACGAGTTCTTCCGAAGAACAAGGCCACTATCTTTTTCTGACACTTCGACATCTCTTCACTTTAGTTGGCAACTCCTCGGACGCAAACACCCACTGAACGACTATCTTTCGTCGTCGCTGTAAAAGGCAGATCATCGTGAGATTAGTGCAATCAGGTTTAAACGTATTAAGCTTGTTGTAAACTGTAGCACGAGATGGGGCCTCATCGTTAAAGGCCGAGTCTTAACTTTCTTGTTGAATTAAATCACGAAAATGTTGCTTCGGCTTAAATTCATGCTGACATACAATTTTCAATTTGCCGCGAAATCGTAGAACAAATGATAAATGACTGAAATATATACACAATAATATTGGTAAAGAGTTATATTTTCAAAATTTAAGTATTTTTTTATATGATGTTTATAAGTTGACAGTTCTAAAAACTTTCAGTTTGGCCCTCGTACTTCAATTGTTTCTAGATAACCATCATCGATTAACATAAAAATTGAAGGTGAAGAAAAATTGGATTTGTATATTTATTTGAATGACAAAAGTGCAATATATTCTTTGGAATTGGTTTAAATTGCGTTAGGTGGGGTTTTTCCTATCGAAATCTAAAATATACTGCACTTATTGCTTTTTTCACAAAGTGTCTCATTCCAAAGGTTTAAGATATTATATTCTATGATAGTGGACTTTTATACAAAGCATTCATAGCTAAATCTATCCATTCAAGTATTTTTTCATGATAAACATTGTTTCTCAAATTTCTCTTTCAGAGATAGCTTTGTACCAATTTTTGTCAAAATCAGTTTGTAGGTTTAGACGTGAAAGCAGCAAACAGACAGACAGAATCATTTTCGCAATTTTAATATTAGTATGAGTCTATTTTATTGCAGATTTTAGCGGACAATATCTCAGCTGTCATCCTGTTTGACGAGACAGTATACCAGAAGACTGATGATGGAACTCCATTTATCGAGATCCTGGAGAGGAAGGGTATAATACCTGGCATCAAGGTAGATAGGGACGTGGTTGCTCTGTTCTGGTCCGAAGACGAGGTTACTACTCAAGGTAATTGATTAGATTGTACCATGCACTGAGCACAGGTTTCTCCTGGAAGCTATGCTCTACATAGCTGATCTAATGGGAAGTGGTGGAAGGCTTAGTGGTCAACCTGAGTGTTGGAAGTTTTTGAGCCACCAGGCGGACTGCTACAACTCTCAGCAATACTCCAATAATAAATTAACTATGACGATAATAACCAGGATCGGAGGGGTTACGTGCCCTCCGAAGCAAGGAAATGCCCACGAAATTTCCTCACTTGCCAAATTACCCCACTACCTATATTCCTTTGGGGCGGGTATTGCTTGACTTGACGGACTTACTATCAAAATAAGCTGCAGATCTATGAGTGCTACACCTCGACTTTTTTTTCCTTTTTCATTATTTCTGTTCGTCACTTTTGAATTACTATTTGACCTGTTTTAGGTTTGGACGACCTGGCCAAACGTTGCGCAGTTTACAAGAAGGCAGGCTGTCGTTTCGCCAAATGGAGATGTCCGTTGAAGATTGGAGACCATACTCCTTCAATACAAGCTGTTAATGATACAGCCCAGGTGCTGGCCAGATACGCCTCCATTTGCCAAAGTGAAGGCCTAGTGCCTATTGTGGAGCCAGATGTTTTACTTGATGGTAAGTCGTGGAAGACCTGGTATCAGTGGCTATTCATGCAATTTGAGCTTTTAACAATTGTCATTGACATGGCACAGGATCCCGAAATGCAGGATTAACGGCTCAAGAAACGAGCAGGTCTAGAACGTTTCCCACTACGTTACTTGAATGTGTATTTATGGAGATTAGTGAACAACACAGGTACGAGGTTGTTAGGCCACCCAAAGGACTCTGACAAGGCTTAGTAACCCGGATATCTGACAATAACAGAGACCGAAATATTTATAGACACAAGAGTGCTCATGAATTTATTAATTCTAGCGGTCACCCACTTTCCACCTGCGCTATTGTGTAACTTTGCATAACTTAAAAGCATAAAATAGGGGTTACAATTTATATGTTATAGTCTAGTAGTGTGAACTTTGCTCTCTCGAACGGGAGGCCCTAGATTCAAAACCTGTGGCGCGCATCTCTTATTTTCAAAGTTACACGCGCATCAGAAGCTACCTGATTATCACTGAAGAAAGTGAAGAAAAACATCATGAGGAAGCCTGCACTCCTGAGACTGCTCCATGAAGTTCTCAAGGGTGGAGAAGTGGCGTACTTAACCGTGGACTATACCCTGTACGCCTCATATTTGAAAGGAGGTCTGAGCCCAGTCGCGAGACAGTTATAGGTTGCAATTATGTCAGTACCTACCATTCTAATAAGCAGATTTCTGGAGCAAAAAACAACAGTTGATTAATGTTCTCTTCATTTAAAGGAGCGATGTAGTCATTCTGTACTACTGATTCATTAATAACGTCATTATAATAAAGATCCCTTAACCTGGTATTACAGATCTTAATACTGCTTAAAAAGAACCGAAGTCCAAGGACTTTTCCGAATTAGTCATCTGTTATATTTTGTTGTATTATTTCAAATATATATAATATGAGTAATTAAAACAAATGCGCAAATTCACACGCGGGAGGCAGGATTCTCTGTATCGTGTGCGACATTAGCAAGAGCATCCAACCCCATGCCTTTGGCAGACAAACTAGGTTGCGAAGCCTCATACCATGTTTACGGCCATATTTGTTGAAATATTTCCTATTATTTATGATACAAATCAAATAAAATGAAACTCATTTTATTACCATATTATCCTTGGTATCCTCAGCTATCAAAACTATCGTGTTCATTACTGGACCATTAATAGATTGAGGCCAAATTATCCTCGATAGATGATCAGTAATTGTTATTTCGTATATTTGTACCAGCAGACATGCACCATCGTATGCAGAAATTCCTTTCCTCCTATGTTATAATTAATGTATATAATTAACTACTAAGTCCATTAATTAGTTCGGGCTGAATTTTTCAAAATAGATGAGAATATTCGTTGTGTTTGTAGCAGATATTTGTACCAGGGGACCATGGCAGGCAGAAATTCCTTGCTTCCTCAATTTTGATGCTCATTATTTAAGGTCAAATTTTCTTAGACAAGTATCTTTAGTTGTTGTTTCGTCATGTTTGTACCAGGGGACCACGACATCGTAAGAACGCAGAAAGTGACAGAAACCGTCTTATCAGCGGTGTACAAGGCGTTGAACGACAACCATGTTTTCCTCGAAGGTACCCTACTAAAACCAAATATGGTGCGTACATTGAGTTACTTAATTGTACTCGCAGGTACACGTATTAACCGCAATGTAAGTCATTAGCAGACATTTATCAGTAAACTAGAACTCAGTTTGCGACGTAGCACATAGTTTCTCAATGATTAAGGGTGAATGAATAAGTTTCTGGTGGTAATATAGTGTTTTCCTCTATTGCTGTGGCACCATCACCACCATTTTCAGCGTCTTCTACTACATCTTCTCTTTTTCATTAGCGGATAAGACGTCTCAGCATTTCTACTGGTTTGAACGTTGGTCTTTCGAACGGAAGGGTTGGGATTCGAATTCCTTTACAACTCCAATTTTCAAATTATGTATATCAGAAGTTAATTAGCACTCACTTCGGTGAAGGGAAATATACATAAATAGGAAACTTGAACTTATGAGAGTTCTATATGAAGTTTTTGAAGGTTTGTGAAGTCTACTAATCCCAATGTGACCAGCGTGGTGAACTTTAGCATGTATACCTTATATTTTTAGAGGATACCCGAGCCCAGAAGTGGGACAGTTGTGGGCACAATGCTATATAAGTTGAAGAAGGCTTTCCAATGTTGTTTTGATCACTTCGTTAAAGAATTATTAAAAGATCTATTCTTAATATTTCGTGACAGGTGACGCCAGGACAATCTTGCTCCAGAAGGAACAGTCCAGAAGAGATCGCTGTGGCAACTGTTACAGCATTGTTAAGAGGTGTTCCTGCTGTTGTACCAGGTTATTTACGTTGTTAACCAGGGTCCGCTCGTGGCTCCGCCGTATTGGTACCAGAAAGTAGCCTATGTAGCTTCAGACCATCAACCATCTCCACATAACATACATGTCAATCCGTCGCTCCCTTTTGACGACGTGAATGACGGACAAACAGACAAACACACACTTTCACGCTTATAATATTAGTAATGTTAATTATAATATCTGTCGACTAAGGGAATCTGGGCTTCAAGACTAATGTTTTTTATCGTTCACGCCACAATCACACATCAAAAATGTATGGGAATTTCATGTGGTGCTGAAAAATATGGTGTTTGTTTTTTCGTAATAAACGTCATTCCGATACATTTTTGAATCACGCATCTAAGAGAAAATACTTTTATTCTGATTTTATAATAATTGCAATTAAATGCCACCTTTTATTCTGTGTCCAGGCATAGCGTTTCTTTCTGGAGGTCAATCTGAAATAGAAGCAACCTTGAACCTGGATGCAATAAACAAGTGCAGTTTGAAGAAACCCTGGGCTCTCACCTTCAGCTATGGCCGCGCTCTTCAAGCATCTGTCTGGAAGACCTGGGCGGGAAAAGATGAGAATCTGGTAAAAGCACAGGCCGAGCTATTAAAACGGGCTAAGGTAATTCCATACTAGGTCTTGTCAGTAGATTGGTCCACAAGAAATAGGATTGAACCTTCATTTCTGTTTTGTATTTATTTTTAAGACCGACACCATTTAAGTTATGGATGAAGAGCATACGGGAGTGGATTACTTTGAGCATCAAATCATTCATCATTGCAACCCATGACTGTCCCACTGGTGGACTTGGATCTCCACTCACGATGTGAGGGGTAATGTACGGATTGGTGGACTTCACACACCTTTGAGAACGATGTTTTCCTTCACCGCGTCAAGTGATACTCTTGTACATATCTTTGAAAATTAATGTGCGCAGGATTTGAACTCAGGTTCGAGAGACCAACGCTCAAAACACTAGAACCTAGGCTGTACGTATGGATATAAGGAATCAAGTACGTAGTTTTATTCAAAGTCAATCCAAGGTACACTATGCGACGTCACTATCAAGAGGAAATGCAAATGAATTTACCTTAATATGTAATCTGTACTCAGCTGGAGCTACGGGATTTAATTTTATTGTGACATTACCCGGTGATGTCACGATGACGAACGAATAGAAAATGTAAATAAATAATTTACCTCAAGAAGTGCGCTCGGACACGCTTACGCTGAGATATAAGAGGAAAATAATATTAAGCAATATTAAGAAACAAATAAACATATTGTGTATTTAGTACACATTTTTAGATTATTTATTCGACGAACGTTCATTTTCGTCTGCGGTTTCGCCCTCGTGATTCCAGATTATTATCCGTCCCATGTGTACAGATTATAATCTATCCAATATGTACAGATTATAATGTATCCTATGTGTACAAATTATAATCTATCTTTTCGCCAAATGTTATTCAGTTCCGGTTAGTAGTTTTTTGCGTTAAGAGTGACAAATTCTCATTCATCTTTCACAATCTAACGACGAATCGTTTGGCGGGTGACTGTAGCTAGAGGGCGATAGCCAGGCTTCACAAAAAGATAACAATCCTACCACCGAGCAATTTTCACCTTTACATTAAATTGTACGATCTCATACTATTACATGTAGACTAAATATAATTATGAAATATTATTTGCTTACAGCATTATTCATACCTGATTGTAACTTACACAACCGATGGAAAACCCCTGCGTAATTCTTGGGAATAAATTCTATGTTTATTAATGAAATAATAACCGAAAATTAATATTGAATGAAGAAATGTTTTCGATTTTACTCACACAAAATAACCGCAGAACGAAAATACCATGAAGTTTATAGAATAACTTGAAGACTCCATTGTACATATTGGCAAATAAAATCTATTACGTACTTTTTGAATATATATATATAAAGAAATAAATAATACATTCCTCTATAATGAGATTAGTATATGTACATAAAAAGGAGAAAATAATATGAAAAATACATATTATCAACGTGTAAAAATACACGTTATTTACTTAGGGAAGTGCGAAAATATTTGAAAATACATGGTATTTACTTAGGGAAGTGCGAAAATATTTTAAAATTTTCAACTTTTTCAAAATGAATTATCAAATTCTTATTTTGTTATTATTAAGTAATAATAAGTAGGTACACTACATACTTTAAGAATTTTAGTATCTAAATTAATTGTCCTATGTTATTTGTTATACCACCCATGTCTATCAACTGGTAAGCCAAGGTTATCTCACAGTTCCCGCACTCTCGTTCACTCTAATGGAACGGAATTTCATTATTCCAAAAATGTAGTCCTCAGCCATTTGAATTGATAAATATTTTGTTTTCAGGCAAACGGGTTGGCGTCTTTGGGCAAGTATGAAGAAGTTTCGATTGTCTCTGCAGCTGGAGAAGCATCGAACTTTAATATGAACTATACATATTAATAAAAAAGTTATAAAAATTGTGTAGTTAATTTAATCATAATATAAATCTGACTGAAATGCTACGTATACCAGTTTTTTTTGCGAATACCAGTCTGTCTCTCTGTCACGCATAAACCACTGAACCGATTTTGATGAAATTTGGTACAGAGATACAGTTGATCCTAAGGAAGACCATAGGCTACTTTTTAACTCGAAAAAAGGGTAGAATATTTCTATGGAAATTTGTCACGACATAATACCTCACCACAATAGCAATACCACAAAAATACCATAAAAAACACCAGAGCTTTAAACATTATCATCACAATCATGAGAACTCCACTGCTGGGCTAAGATTTCCTCTCTCTATATGAGGGGCACAGGTCCACCAGGCTGCTGAAGTACGGATTTCATACACCTTCGATAACCGTATAGGAAACTCAGTAGTCCAGAATTTCACTATGATTTCGTACACCGCAGCAAGTTGTTGTTAATTCTTACTAATATTACTGAAACTGTATTCGCAAGAGTGGATTTTTTTAATTGCGTAGGGAGCCGACCGTGCAGCTACCTCTTTCATACATACATATGTATGCTTCTCTGCCGCACTTGGTCACTGCAAATACTAGTAAATACATCGTATGTTGCTCAGGGTTAATGGAGTATTTTAATAATGAAAGAATTTTCAATATCGAACTAGTACTTTTTGAATTTATTCGTTACATAAATACAAAAATTGACATCCGTCGTCTTTATAGCATTTTGATAAAGTGTACCACTTATTAAATAATATGCATTGTTTCTAGAGCTACTAGTATAAACTGTGGGTTGTCTGTCAGTCAGTAATGGATATTAATTGAATATTAAGAGGAGAGCAACTATGAGTGGTAGGTATTTGAGGCTATCTCATCCGCCACACTTTAAAATCGACTTGAAGAATTTATCGAATCAAAGTTCAAACCATCTATTTAGATGGTTTGAATATTATTAGATATATATGGTTTGAATATTATTGAATATTATTAGATATATTAATATCTAATAATATTCAAACCATCTAAAACCTATTTTCTATACATATATTGATTATTAATACGTGAAGCAAAAAGTTTCCCTTTTTTTTTCAAATTATATGCAGACTATGAAATTTGATTTATAAAATTTGACACAGTTAAAATTTATGTGGAGAAGGAGTGCAGAACGCTTTTTTTATTTACCTAATAATGAATTGAATGTGTAATCAATCGAAAACATTATGCAGACACTACCATGCTGGAATGATGGTGGAAATTCAACCGCATATAATTAATAAATACGATAGTTTTTGAGGATGAATAATGGTGGATGAATATGTCTTAGTCCTTAACGCAAAAATCTACTGAACCGATTCGGATAAAATTTGGCATAGAGACGGATTATAGTCTGGTATAAGACATAGGCTTCTTTTTATGAATGTTACACGGGGGCAAAACTGTGGGCGGACCCTAATTGTGACAAAAATAATATGTTAATAATCTGTAGTATACGAACCTATATCAATATGTACCCAACCTATATATATCTGTGGCGACATCGCACATCACGTCACTTGATGACGTCACGACAAAACCTGAATCACGCTATCGGAGTTTTCTGAATTGTTAGCATATATAGAAGTTCCGACCAACAACTGTCGGAGCTCGGCCGCTCCCCCGGCATTACACCTCGCCTGGCGGGAGATCTCCCCTTTGCTAAATATCTATGCGATAATATTGTCTTTGGTAAGCAAAATAATCTTCACAAAGAAAAATTCACAAAAGTCATTATCATAATTTTCTATGTTTATCCAAATTGTCTTACTGTTGCTCATGGGTATACCCGTTCTAGATTTTATAACGACAATTATTATTTCATGACATTCCTGAAGGACATATACGAATAAGATTCAAACAATTTTTTTCCCGTTTTACAAGTTTCTATTTAACTTGCAGTGTATGATTCTATATTGGATATACCAATATAGAATACTAATATTAGTATGGTAGTATATTTGTTTGTTACGGGTCAAATCTTCCAAGCTTAATTAGACCCACTTCCTCTCACACAACGGAGCTGAAATTTTGCATAGCTTTCATCCTGATGACAATGCATTTTTTTGTTATGTTTGACCTGATACTATTTTCAACATTGGTTTCGGACAAGGAAACTTCTTAACGGTTAACAATACAATAACAAAATTTTATGCATTTCTTTGTATTAGGAATTTATAAATTAAACTTGTATTTATAAATATTCTAGGGGTCTTTGGGGGTCCTCAATTGGACTGTATTTTGATCGTGAGTCATTATAGTGATTGTGCCAATTTTGATTTTTTTTTAATATTTGACATGGGCATCATTAACGGCCACGGCCAATGTTTGCTTTGTATTTGTTGTAGTATCTTGTTAAGTTGTTGAGCCTATTTATTCGTTATAAGTCTTTTTTATTTATTTATATTAATGTCACGTTCTATAAAAAGGGAACAAAGAGCATAACTTAATTCTTAATGTCATTGTCCACTAGTCAACTCTGGGTGGAGGTGGTAACAGCTGTTGGTAGGTGCTTAATAAAATGTATGTCGATCTGTCATGACTTTTTTCAAATTTCCAAAACGATGTCGAATGAATCTTGTAGATCTAAATTTGCTAACATGCCCCGATCAAAACAGATGTTTAAATGAAAAAATGGTCCTTCGAAACCGACAATAATTTTAAATGATCTATCCAATGATAGCACTGGATAGGGAGGACCAAAAAAAACTGCCTTTTGGTAGGTAGCTAGAACAAAAATAAAAAAAAAATCCTAGTTTATCAAAAATTCATTCCATTTCTTGCCGTTAAATACACCCATGTCAAGTTGTAACTTTCTATTATCACTACGAATGAACGGACGGTGGCAATTTCAAATTACAATCACGTAAAGGATTTTTAGTTACTATTTTATATAATTCCAAAAAGGTTTTTGCTTACTACGATTCTGAGTGTAACTTGGAATAAATGTAGCACTCATGTTTGTTTGACGCCGTGTAGGTATACCGTATACGTCATAGCCGCACACATGGACAATTTGAGTGTGTACGGGGTTTATAGTGAAAACCCAACAAGGGTGATCTAATGACCGGGGAAACATAGGTACGAAGTTCACTGACTCTGCACGGGGTCATTATGTTGCATGGAAGGAAACTATATTGCTTTCGCGTTATTGAAGACACTAATGACTCGGTAACTGTGTTCACTTCAATTATAATGAACTAGGGTCCACCCGCGGCTTCACCCGTATAGCTACGTTGATAAAAAGTTGCCTATATGTTATTTGTGACTATGATCTATCTCTGTGCTAAATTTCATTCGGATCTATTTAGTCGTTTTTTTTTGTTTAACCATGCACATATATATTCACATTTATTATATTACTAGAATATATGTATTACGTTTTAGGAATCGAATGGCAACATGAATTATAATAAAATTAGCATTTAGGGTTCTTTTTGCCAAGGAATCAATAAATCAAACGTTTCCGAAGAAATTGTAATTTCGCACTTGCGAAATATTTAAAGAAAACAATTTCATTTCTTTTTTAATGCAAAACAGAATAATTGGTTATAGATTTATTGACAGCTTGGATATAGTTATAACATTTCACACTAGATGGCGTTGTAATTATTTCCTAGATTTCCAGATACACTTAATAAAGAAGAAATCTGTTTGAAATGTAATATACTGAAGTTTTTACTAATCCATTTGTCCCGGAGAGTTGGCAAGCGGCCGTTACTCAATGTCACCGGGATACAGAGAGTTTATTTGAAAAGGAATTTCATATCACAAACAGGTTTTCACCTGTAAAGTGTTTTATACCTACATGTTTATGATATAAGACGAATGAGCAGATTGGTCACCTGGTGGTACATCATTAGCGTTGGACTTTAATAACAGAAGACTGGGGTGTTACTTAGGCGTTGCCTGCACGAGAGGAATTGCTGAAGGAATTGGCATCAATAACGACAGCACCACTTAATACCCCCCACCCGTATATCCCCCCGGTATGGTCGGCATGCTTCGCCTCCTCCTTTGAATAGCGTACCGCGAAGAATTAGAAAAAGTTGCCAGTGTCTGTGTTTCTGCTCAAGTATAATGTAGGTATTTTCAAGACAAGAGTGAGTAGGTTTCTTCTAAGTTAATGCGCTCTACCATCTAAGACTACATCGCCGCTTACCATCAGGTGGGCTCGTAGTCATGCATTAACTATAAACTGTACCCCAGTTACAAGTAACTGACCCC
>DWJZ01005110.1:0-14473 GCA_018249125.1 Asbolis capucinus | reverse complement strand
TTGCAAAGACATCTCGGTGCACAGTCCGATGGGAGGAATGGGCAGTCTCGTGGATTTTGAACCTTGTTCCTGTCTTTACAAATGACCTGACATTACAAACAGAATTGGCTACAAACAAGAGAACTCCTCAACGGTTAACAATAAAGTTATGAAATTTTGTGTGTTTCTTTGTATGTATGAATCTATAATAATGCTTGTTTTAAATATTTTTAACAAATCTTGTTCTCAACGGACACACCATACAGGCAAATCTGCAGGCCACTTATTTATCATAATAACAGTTTTACAATTAGACTTATTGAACTTATTATATTATTGTATATTATATATATTATAGTAAATCAACAACTATTGCATATTTTCTAGGTTACGTTATTGTGCTCTGAGCACTCGTAGCACTGCACTGGTTGCTACGACCAGTCGTTCCAGTACTGTCACATGAAAATAGAAAACTTTTTTAATGCACGTAGGCTATGAACACGTTTTCATGACACATTTTCAAACAGGATGCTTACTTTTCGCAATATTACAAATTATATAAACTCTTCTATCTTTCGTGCCTCAACTACTGAACCGATTGTAATAAAACTTGGTTCAGTGGTAGAATAGAAATTGAGGAAAAACGAAGGCCACGTTTTCTCGGAAGAGATTTGAAGAGGTTCAAATAAGGGATGAACGAAGTGTTATGCTTTATTCAGTATCGAAAATTAGGTGTGGGGGCGAAGAGGAGGCAGGTTGAAGAGGAGGAAAGTTAAGAGGGGCATGGAGAGGAGGTGTACCACGCAGACGTAGTCGCGGCAAAAAGCTAGTAATGCTAAGCTCTGTACACACTTATCTCACAAATAAATAAACAAACATTTATAAAAAAATATTTTTCACATCAATTTCTTCTTCTCATCTGGAATTGACTCATCATCTTAGACATCATCGGCACTTACCACCAGGTGCGATTTGAGTCAAACATTAACTTACATATCTCAAAACTACGCCACTACGTTTTCCAACCAGGTTTCCAACCAATTTATCCAAAAATTTAATCTCTGGTAACCCGTCTCGTGATATTATTAAATTCTTAGAACTGTTACTAATTTTATTTTTACTATACGACTACAAAAAATATTTTCAATAAGATTACTACGACTTGCTTTTTAGGGTTTCAATAGCTAGGTAGGAACCTCGACATATCCGTCCTGCATCATCGCAACCTATCCCACTACTTTGCTCGGGTCTCTACTCGTAATGTGAAGGGTACAAGACTATGGAGTCCACGTTGGCAAAGTACGGATTGGTGGACTTCACACCTCTGAGAACTTTACAGAGAACTTTCAGGAATTTAGGTTTCTTCACGATGTTTTCAAAAAATATTAGTCCAGGGTCCCCGGTACATTTTTTCCACATGATTACTATAAAGCAAATTTTTCGTGAGTAGCTTCATTTGGATGAGACGCCCAACTATTACTCTAACAAAAACAGGAACAGCAGAGAAACAGTGGGCACCGTACCTCGGGAAACATTATGGTACCACGCAATTTGTAGGACAGTGTGATCGAATTTTCATAAACATTACAATAATAGTGAGTACCTATTCAAAATTTCAGCCACTACGGAATCTTACGACACTACGGAACCTTATATTGTGCGTAGCGTACACGGCGTTAAATTTTTGCTTATAACTTTATAAGATAAAATTCTTCGCAAATGTGATTAAATTAAATGAAAAACAATTTACTTAAAAGGTTTTTTGTGTTGTTCAGAAAAATGTAATTTGATATAGTTTGTAGGGCAAAGAACTTCTTAAGGCAGTTTCCAACGGTCCGTCATTTTATGCACAAGTCCGCACTGTCCCACCGTGGGAAGAAAGCGTCTGTGGTAGCGCAGATGCATCCGGTGTCGTTCGTCGGCAAAGGTTACAAATCCAATAAATATAATTATTTATTTTTGTTTACTGGATCTATTTGAAAAATTCTTTGACCCTTAGAATCCAACATAGCTCAAAGGCCTGATCAAATATTTGAACACATATGTGACAGGTACAATACAAGACGATATGTGACCAAATATGTAAGCAATCTTCAAAGAAGTGATCACTTATGTGAGCACACGACTGGCGCCGGCTTTAGTCTTCCAATATAACATAACGATAACTATTTAAAACTACCATCTAAGATTGACAGCTTACGTGCTCTCCGGAGCACGGAAACGCTCAAGGGTTCAAGGTTCCTATCAAGCCCGTTGTTGCTTAACATTTCAGGTAACTTTAAATTACCATAACCGAGATACAAAGGCCTCGGTACTGACTAGTTTCTGCTCGCGGCTTCGCCCGTGTGGTGAGTGCGGCTACTATTTTATATTAAACTATGCCCAATCCTTATGCCAAATTTCACCCAGATCAATACAGTCGTTTTTGCATGAAGAAGTAACAAACATCCCCATAAAGTTTCGTATTTATAATATTAGTAGAATATAAAAATGGCTGACTTCAACCCATCGATGGTCTACTGAGGAGGCCTAGAGCATACTCCACCACGCTGCTCCAATGCGAATTGGCTGGAGGGGTAAGTAGCAAACTCAAGAATCGAACGTTTTTATACCGCCTGAAGGTCTCTGGCATGGCTTAACGATTGCTGTCTAACGTCAACAACCGGGACCGACGGCTTTACGTGCTCTCTGAAGCACAGAAGCGTTCATATATTTTTTGCCACTAGTGGTCACCCGGTGGAAGGAGGATCTCACCGCGCCCTCTGTTGCTTGTATTTTTCGATCACATTATAATCACAGCAAGCATATTCCTGATATGAACGCTTTCGAATATAAAAATGACGTATACAAATATACATCATTTATTAGCTACCATCAAATATCTTATTGGCCGCTATTTAATGAAAAGGAGGAAATGTTTCTGAATTTTGGCGTTAAATACCTCGCTCAAACCGTAATTAACGGATCATTGGTTAATTTCCTCCGAATTTTCCTCGTCTAATTAACAGATTAACGTTGAAATAAATATTTTATTTATTTTAGCACGAAGTTATTCTGTGGTAACAGTTGGCCAGACGATATTTATTGCGATTATGTGTGAAGCGGTGATAGCCTAGTGGTTAAGATTCGGCCTCCTACTCGGGGGGTCCGGGTTCGAATCCTAGGGCACTTCTGACTTTTCGGAGTTATGTGCGTTTTAAGCATTTGAATGTCACTCGCTATAACGGTGAAGGAAAACATCGTGAGAAAACCTGCATGCCGGGGAGTTTGCAAAATTCAAAGGTGTGTGAAGTCTGTCAATCCGCACTTGGCCAGTGTGGTCGGCCAATGGCCTATGGCATTAACATTCTCATTCAGAGAACAGACCCGTGCTCAATAGTGGGCCATGATGGGTTGAGATTATACATATGTCATAACCAGTTACTACACAAATAGCACAGATTTATTTGTAAATATCTGTTCTGTATAACAGGTACACCAATTTGTTCTATTGTCAACAGTATAAAAACCGTACGCGATATAAAGAATTTTTGATTTTGTTTTCACACGTTGGTTTACATTATTGGGCATATGAACACCTAACGTTCTTGAAAATATTTTATAGCCTGTGTCCACCAGTGATAATATAGGATTGTAATGGCGAAAAACTTTTTCAAATCAGCCCAGGAGTATCGGAGCCTATTCTCCTCAAAAAAAAACAATTCCTTCTTCATACTATATATAGAAGAATAGACAAAAACTCAGGACACGTAAAGCCCGATGGCCGGGACCGATGTCCCGTCGTTAAGTCGTTAAACCTCGTCGAAGGATTTAGGGTTTATAAAAACTTTCAACGTGGGCTATAAAAGCATAAAGGCGACTAATAGAAAGAAACATTTTTTCTAGTGAAAACTTAATAAGTACTACCGTACTTTACAAACGAAATATTGTACTAATGAAATATTTCGAAATAATATTCATACAGTAATAATTCAGTCAAGAGCAATAGGCAAATGCAATTAACTAGATTATTGACCAATCTTGGTCACGCATAGTCCTCTTGTTTCTATCTAGAAAAGTACTATTACGATTGTTGCTTTTGGAAGAAGATCCATAATTGTATAACATAGGGATTCGCAGCCCGCAGCCCACGAGCCGCACGCCACCCAATAAAAACCTCATTTGTAACGTAATTTGGCGTTTCTTGACCTACAGACGATGACACATAAAAAATGTGCCGTAGCAATATCCTTATAATATTTATGGCCTTAAAAAAGGTTGACGACCCGTGATATAACAACACTTTATTACATTCAAGAACAAGGTTTATTCAAATAATTAATAACATAAACTTGAATTAAAGATCCCTAATACAAACAAATACACAAATATTCATAACTGTATTGTTAACCGTTAAGGAGTACCATAGTCTGGAGCCTATCCTGAACATAGTATCAGGTCATGTTTATCATAAAAATACATTGTCATCAGGACGAAAAGTCTATGCAAAATTTAACTCCATAGTGTAAGGGGAAGTGGGTCTAATTAAGCTTGCAAGATTTGACCCATAACAAATCTACAAGTATACTAAAATACAAATATACACTGCAAGTTAAATAAAAGCTTGTAAAAAACGTTTGTCTATAAACAAAGTCCTAGGCTAAAAATTTGCGCAGCACCTCTAATTTTAATTTGTTATGTGTATATTACAATTATCACTTGTGTCGGTGAAGGAAAACGCTGTCGTGAAACCTGGTTCCTGAAAGTGCCCATACAGTTCTAGGTGTGTTGTCTCCCAATTCGCACTTGGTCAACGTGGTTGACTGTGGCCTCTTTCCGTCACATTGTAAAAGACCCGAGCCCAGTATTGGGAAAGTTATAAGTTGCAATGAGGTCAAAATCAAAATATTTTATTTCATCATAGGAACATCGAGCTCACTTAATGAAAGCCAGAAGATTACGTACACAATTTTAAATACCCTTGTAATATAATCGGATATCATAATACCAACCTATAATTCTTGCCTATAATAAACCAACAGTAAACGTTTGGTTAACTTTAGTTAACTTGGATAAACTATTATTTATATTGAGAAAATCCTAGTTTAACCTTACGTTATGCGAAACACTATCTGCTACTTTTGTACTGGTCTATAAATCTAATACAAAGGAGATGTTTCAAAATGTATGGAGCCTCGGCCATGTCTTTGTGCACCATACTAAAAATAGAGAAACACAATTAAACAATTTTCAATCATCCAATTACTTACGAGTAAAATTGGATTAGTTTTGTTGTAAAACACAAAAATTTTAACTTGCAATTGCAACAAAAAACCAAAATCCGTCATGGCGGCAAGCTGTCATGTTGCTTATTTGAAGTTTGACATGTTGATTTCTGTCATATTATCTTTGACATATTATAATGTTTAATCGAATTTTACGTTAATCTAACCACGATTGACAATGAAAGCGATTGAAGTGACAGTAGACAGTTCGCGATCTATGATCAACGGTCGATATATGATTTACTGTCAATATTTTAAACCACAGAGTAACCTAAATTGAGAAGGCGCCATGTTGAAATTCGATAAAAACAAATGATTAGTATAAAATAATTACAAGAAAACTATGCATTAAAGCAATTTATCTATATTTTTCCCGAATTCCACGGATTTTTCGAGGTACCGTACATTTTGTGGGCCGGATTCAAAACATCTCCTTTGTTTTAAATTATAATATTAGTCAATGTTATTATATTATTTCATTAAAATACTATGATTATTTCAATGATTACTGATACGATTTTAAGAAACGTTGGTTTTAAAATATGTTTATTATTCAATCTCCAAAATATTTAAACAATTCCATAGCTTATCGAAAACACAAGTTCCGTGTATACGAGTCGCGAGCACAGTTAGCTTGAAAACATTTTTATTAATTGAGCAGGGCAACATCTGCCGGGTGTACTAGTTTCTTATAAAATAACGAAATAATTGGGCATAAATAAATTGGGTACCATTTAACAGCTTCTAAAACTGTTCCTTAACTTGCCCTTATCTTAAATTAAGCCTTTTAAGCCTTGTATTCAAGCAGGTGAGAGGTATTATAAATAAAGTCCGTCAGGAGTACTTGGCACGTTTCCAGCAGACCTGGTGATATCTCCGAAACTGTCGAGACACCAACATATACTTAGATAGTTTCACTTAAAATATTGGTTTAAACGACCAAAAACGAAAGAAGAATTAAAATTAAACGCGTTTATTTCGTCTTAGGAACCAAATTTCTCTTAATGAAAATCAAAATTTAAGAATAAAAACTATGAAATTAATAACAAAATATATGTATACAAAAAAAATTTTAACCTAGCTTCCTCCCCGATAGACGATACCTATCTGTCATCGGTTTTATAAACGAATAGAAACTTAAGACTGTTTTTTGTACAGTTTATAAGTTAATATTTGACAACAATACCTGATGGTAAGGGGCGAGGTAGGTTTAGATCAACTCTAGTGTAGGCCGGTAGAAAAATAAAGCCGAACGAAAATCTTCCCGGTACCGGTAATAATATTAGTTCCTTGACCTAAAAACCTTGAAATGAAACGAAATGAAAATGTTTATTTCGTCTTAAGAACCAAAAGCTCACTTAACGAAAATCAAAATTTTACAATACAAAGTCCCTACTTGAGTTATAAATTTATTAACAATTTGATCTTAAACTTCGATTCTTTGACCTAAAACACTTTCAACTTCCAACTTTTATTTGTATTAATGTGGTATTCTGTGGTATTCTGTGGCATGGATAAGACATACATATATACATACGTGTACAAGAATAGCCCATATAAGTTCCTGCTGACCAAAACACAAAAGTAGCATATTTTAAAATTCGAATAAGCAGTCTAGCCCCAGTCAGTAAATCCAAACAACGTTATTCGCATCCGATAAAATATCCCAGACGCCTAACATCCGCAGATTTCCTACCAATTTTCTTTAGTTGTCTCCGTATTCTTTCAACCTCGATCGGATTTTCTTTGGAAAGCCTCTTATCCAATTTCCGTGTATGCACTGTTCTTGTCGTCTTTGTTTCTTTCAATTTTATTACCATATCAACCTCACATTTTTTTACTATTGGGTCTATATCTTTGTTGATACAAATAGTTTTTCTGTTGTTTTAGGCAGACAAACAAGTAAACTCTTGATGTGACGGTAAGAAGTTACCACGGCCCATGAACCAGGCTGGGCTGACACTAACGCGTTACCTGCCCGGAGCGAAATAATAGACCCACACGCGGAGATGAAAGAGAAGGAATGCAGTACACTGAAACAGCTGGGGTCAATTATGACCCCAAGCACACTAACAACATATTGTTTTAGGACGCGTGTTAGAAGAAAAATGGGGAAAACGTTGACTGAGGGATCGAGAGAAAAAGAGAACTGTCTCTCTAGCCCCAGCTGGAACACGAGGTATCGTTTGGCTAATTAAACTACGAGGGTGGTAGCTGGCTAGACTGGCTTCACAAAAAATCATCACTTCTTCGACGAAGCCCTGCCACCGAACAGCTACCACCTGTCACCTGACACTTGTCTACCAGCATGGAATTGAGATTTGTATTCTACGCCTGGAATGAAACCAGTCATGAAATAGCTCTGCTTCTATCCTATATCTTTCTATCGATTATCAAGAAAAACTCTCACTAAGCCGTCTGGTTTGGTTTTTTCATAAAAGTAGGTTGATTGATTGAGGCAAGCAACTACGAAAGAGGTGATTAGCTGAAGAGATACCGTTACTGGTGTGAATACCTAAATGAGAGTATGCAATGTATGTGGACGTATCATTTTATTTATTTATTCAGGCAACTAAGGCTCATATTCAAAAGCACATATAATATAGTTAAAGAATAGACTAATAGATAAATCCTACTTTGTTCAAATAAAATGATACAAAATAAAGGAAACTTAAAATGAAGATTATAAATACTATACATAAATATGTCACACTATTGCATACATATGTATGTTCGGCGTCGTGTTACGAGCGGTGTCCGGAATACAATATCTCTCGGCCAAAAATTTGCCTACATGAAGGTCGATAGATGTTCAGTTGGTAGTTCACCACAAAGGAGTTGAAATTCACCTTATGACGAGACTCCAGCCGCTGGACCCTCGGTACGGTAATAGTACTCTATTTTGCGTGAAGGAGCTGACATCCATCTATCTATCCACACAAACTTTTGCATTTATAATATTAGTGAGATTTATAATATTACTAATATTTAAAACATACACAAAAACAGATTTTTCCAAAAACTAAATTTTGATTAAAAGATTTTTTACTCAAAAACTGTTCGGTACCTTTAAATTTGCATGATCATTGATGATCCAGTTTTGTAAAATCAGACTACATATTAATATTATACTAATTTTAACAATTTCGTTTATATAGGTGAGTGACTGTATCTTATAATCTTCCTGAAGGAGCCGACCAGGCGTCTGACCCGCGTCGAATCGTATCTTGCAGAGCTAACTGGGGCCACCGGCCTTCCGCCTCATGACTGGCCGCTGCCTGCACATTGTGCGCACAGTACTCAATCATTATTTTGCTGTGATGTTATTTTAAAACTGTGATATCTTCTAAGATATTCGTTTACATTGAATGATGTAAAAGGCAATTATTTTTTAAATGAAATAGTTGTGATGAATAACGGATTTATTTGGATAATGATTAATTTTATGTTTATAAAAACACCTTCGCAAATAATGCATTGTTTTAGAACTAATTTGGTTAGCATAAAAAAGTTTATAGTGAGCTAACCTCAGAAAATAGACATAATATATGCTGTCCCGGACTTTTTTTAGATATTTAAAAAGGGAACAATAAGTCATACGTGATTTTTGCAAAACTTTAACCGTTTACACAGCGCACGCTGCGGAAGCTCTTAATAGGAAAAAAACCTCCGATTTTAAAACATTCTTCATTGATGCTCCGCTCCTATTGGTCTTAGCGTGATGATATATAGCCTATAGCCTTCCTCAATAGTATCCATCTAACAATGAAATATTTTTTCTAATTGGACCAGTAGTTCCTGAGATTAGCGCGTTCAAGCAAACAAACAAACAAACTCTTCACCTTTATAATATTAGTATAGATGTATACAATAATGCATGTAGGTTATTTCCAAATGAAAAATAAATAATACTTTCTTTAATTTATTAATCGATAAGTGCGCATCACGTTATGGTTTCACTAATAACTATCACTTGTCCATAACTAAGTGCTGGAGTAACTTTGCTAACGTTTAAGTTAAAAAAAATTGTGGGTACAATAAGAAATTGTAGGGAAAGTTACAAAGAAACCCTAAAGATACAAAGATACTCACAAAATTCAGTAGCTGAATCTTATTTCTATAGAAGCTTTTCTTGCAAACACATCAAGGTCTGCAGTAACCTGGAGGAGGACAGTCCTGGGGCGGATTGTGTTTGTCATGGCAGGAGTCAGAGACAGTACATTGTCTCCACTCCTCATTGGGCTTTGTACATTTTATTCGTACTGTAAAAAAGTAAGTAAAAGTAAAACAAACACACGGAGAACAGTAAGGACGTATCTCTTTTGAGTAGCGAATTCCTATTTGTAATGTATGAGTATCGTCCTTATTGTTTTCCGTGGTCGATACGTAAGAAAAAAAAGGTGAGTGGAAATCGAGTAATCCAAACCCAGTCTTTATTAAATTATAATTGAAAATATGCTTAATGTTAAATTAATAATTTGATAAAGAACAAATTATATTTATTATCAATTCCATGATTAAATATTAGTGACAAAAGGAATCTTGTCATTATTATCAATTGAATTCAAACAAGGCTTATTTGAATTAAAAAAAAACAGCTTTAATTACTGAGCACTAATATAGAGAAACATAAAATTTCATAACCTTATAAGGAATTCCCTTGTTTGGAGCCCATCCGGAGCATAGCAGCAAGATATAATCATTATTATTTAAACCCTACCAACCATAAAAAGATGTTGCAGCGGTCATAACGCCAAAAGATGGCGACAAAATATTCCTAGTCTGAGCTAATGTAATATTACTTACGACACTTCGAATCGTGAATACATACGTATTCATCTACACTCTTCCGTAAATAATTCTTCTTGCATCCTCATCCAGACAGACTAGGATGACCTGGGTCGCATGCCACCTCCATATCGTTCACTGGGCAGAAGATGTTTGGACATCTGATCACACAGGGATGGAATTCTTCGTTCCGCCCGCACACTTCAACTAAAATATAAATATGGCTAAGTAAGAAACGCTAGATAAAAAATACAATTTGTTCATCAAAAAACATTAAACACACATAAAATCCACACACAAAGAAAAACACAGTTTGCGTCACATTATGAAATATATGAAAAAGGTTAAACACCGAAGCACTCATTTCGAAGTTCTTGCCACTTGCCGACCCCAACCTTGCTTACTGAGGGACTTGGCGAGGGCTCAACCGTGCCCTCATATTATTTTTTCTTTAATTAAACTGAAATATTAACAAATATGTTTACAATTAATTTTTATATATAAAGATGTTTCATTTATTTGGTCTCAACCGTATTGTCACCAGAACTGATGCAGCATGCGAAATTTCAACTCTGTAGGATAAAAGGAACTAAATAAGCTTTCAAAATTTAACCCAAACTAATAAACTTGGCAAGTCAGATAAAACCATTTTAAAAGAATGCGGATAATATTAAATTAGTCACATTGAACTTGGCTTTTTTACAGATGCATACTTTGCACAAAAACACTTTGAAAAAACACTTTGCAGTAATATTTCAAAGTCTGCATAAAATATAGTTATTATTTAAGATTGAATAGGTATAGATTATGTATATATGTATATTGTTTTGCTTAACACTTGTGTAAATCGATGAATTGCTATTAATTTGGAGAATAATATGAATTTGCTGCATTATATAAATTTACCTGCAGCTGTCTTAACATTGATTCTGAGTGTAAAAAAATCTATATAAGTATATTTATGTTTGTCAGTTGTCTGATCACCATAGTACAAGCTAATGCATAGTTTAGGATCCGATAGCCGTGTCTTAGTTCTCCCTAGATACTCGTATTTATTTATTTAAAGAATTTTATATTGATTATAAAATTATTTTTAATTTGAGTAGAAAAAAGGGTGAAAAACAGTGTATGACAGATTAATTCTTCTTTCCATTTTCCTTATTCTTCTTCTGCCACCCATCCTGACGCAGTATGTTGGTGGTATGCCAAGGGTTCTTGTCATATAGCCTCGGTTAGCTTTAAGGATGTTCTGATTCCCTTCTTTATTCGTCTTTCCCGCGCTGAGTGCTGTTATTTAGTAAGTCACTTAGTTCTTGGTTCTCCACGCTAGGACCACTAGTAGCAAAAATTCATTAGATAGCAATCGTTAAGCCAAGTCCAAGATCCTTGGGCGGTATAAAAACGGCGCCCACATTGGAGCTGTATTCTCTAGGCCTCCACAGTATAAGGAGCAATACATTGAAGCCAGCCCGAATCACTGCGTGTCCTCGTTTGCCTGGTTACACATAGTTATCTGGACTTGTTTAAATAGACTCTACGGTAACTAACATTTTTTATATTACAGTGTAGATAAAGACGGCTAACGAGCGGTGCTAATGACTTCAGCTCGTTGATCCTAAACGCTTTTAGGACCTTCAGTCTGTCTCACATAGTTGTTAAGAATTGTAAAGGATAGCAATATCGAATGAAGTCTATACACATCTTCAGAGGAATATCCTTCTGGTATTAGTCTACGTACTTTTGCTTCATGACAGCAAGAAGCTATGTACCGACTTCCTGATATTATAGAAGTTACTAACCTTCTAATTTCTTTGGAAGATTTGTCTCCTAACGAGTTCTATGAACTAAAATTGATGTTTCTAATTAATATACTACTAGCTTTTTCTTGCAACGCATTCCTGAGTTACGGCTCCCTTTATCAAACCCCTACCTACTTGACCCCCACACAGTCAACACCACACCCAATGCAGAAAATTCCTTCCAATTTCAACCACTTCAAATCCTTTTTTGCAAAAATACATAATCTATGTTTTTCCTCAAACTTCATTCTACCTCGTACCAAGATTTGTTCTTACTTAAAACAATGTTTCACCAAAAATCATTGCATTAGTTTAGCACACTGACGTAGCCACAAGGAAAACCAAATACTTTATAAATTCGTAACTGATATATAAAATTTCACCGAACATGTTGCTTGCACGCGTACCAGACCAAAAAGAAAGGCGAAATATTATCTCATTAGTAACAGAAACACGTATAAAACATTTCTCATTGTTGTATTCGAACACAGCTTTATCTCAGCTTATCCTACATTGGAAAAACTTTTGAACTGCTGTAAAATATCGAACCTAAACCCACTACTGAGTACTGGTCTCTCAAAATGGCAACTGCAGCTCAAAGTGGCAACTGCGGCTCAACTGCGAATTGGTGGCAGTTTATGATTCGAGAACATAAAAAGTCGATAAAGCTTAACGACTGGCGATAATAACTTGGACGGCTTAACCTGCATGAAAGTTTTGAACCTAGTGGTCACTCTGTCTGATGCTTCACTGACTCGGTTATAGATCAACAGAAATCGCCTGAGTGTAAGCTCTTTATACTCTTACACTATAGTAATGTTAAAAAAACTCTGCAGTACCAAATTTAATCCAAAATACGTCCTGGTATAAATTAAAGTGCTTCAAGAAATCAGGGATAAAAGAAGTGATGGAACGTCAGTCTCTCAAATGGAAGGTCCTGTGTACAGATCCTGTGACGCGCTTCCCTAATTTTCAAAGTAATGCATAACAGAACTTTATTATCACTTGCTATAATTATGGAAAACATCATGAAGAACTCCACGCAGCATAGTTCTCTATAAAGTTCTCAAAGGTATGTGCATGCAGTCCGTACTTGGCCGGCGTGGTGAACTATGTCGTGTACAACTCACATTGTGAGTTCCGAGCCCAGTAGTGGGACAGTTTTGGGTTACAATGACACAGAACTGAACTGAACAAATAACTTGGCACCCTTGACCGTGTTTCTTGTAATCGGTGAAGTCGAGAACGACGCCTTGTTTGACTTTGAACTTGGCTTTCATTTCGCAATTGTTTTTGATGAGATTAATGTATTGTTTCATTTCATTTAGCAATATTTTCGTGCCTCAGATCCCAACTCAATGGTCAGAAGGTGGTCAGAAGGAAAGTTAGAGTGGTTTGAGCCGTCCAAGACTTCCATAATGCTTAAGGACTGTCCAAATATAACCTGGATAGCTTCATATGCTCTACGAGACATGAGCTCATGATGTTTTTGCAAAATACCGGTATATATCCATTCACTTTCTGATTGCGCCCGTTGTTGCTTGACTCGTCTTGACTTGAAAGTCTCTTAGTCTTAGTCGCTTAGGATTGAAACAAGCCGTGCGGCTATGATAAACAACAAAAATAAAAAATCTACAGTACTAAATTGACGCAAGATAAGTCTATATAATTTATTAATTGTCTCACTAAGTGTCGTTATAAGTCCCTTTATCGCGCCTCAGACAAAATCTTCGTACAAAGTCTGTTATGGAGCGATTCAGTAACCATAATATATCTTGGTACAAAAATGTATTATTGGTTATAGTGATGTGGCTTACGAATTAATTATTATAATTGTTATACTTTAGAGAAAATATTAAAAGACAAAATGCATATGTAGCCAAATATTTTGATCAATAATACGAAAAAAATTAATCAAATCGTTTTTTTTACTTTAGATAAGTTAGCTACGTCTTTAGATTACCTTAGTTATGTTAACATCTGATGGTAAGTGGCAATGAAGTCTTAGTTGGTAAGGCGCACTTACTTAATAGATGTCTATTCACTCTTGACTTGAAGACATTTACATGCTAATCGAACGGGAAAATCGACGTGGTCAACTTATTCCAATCCTTCGCAGTACTGGTGATAAAAGACGAAGCGAAGTACGTCGTTCGTGCTGGTGGGATGTTAACGACGAAGGGGTAAACCCGCCGTGCGTCGGCTCGTTCGATGGGGGAATCAAATCGTGCAATTCCTATCACTCCTTACACACCACTCCTAATTCTACTACTATTCACACCTACACAGATGGTATTTGCTTCATAGATTGACTGAACCTGAAAAAAATGAAATCTCGTTATTTCGTTAATTTTTTCCTGTATTTCCATGTGTCCGAGAAATATAATGAAATGAAATAAAATTAAAAGTATTTTGACTTACTAAGAAATAGTCACTTAACGAAAGTCACAAGTTATCAATATAATTCTGTGGAGGATGAATGGAGGAAGAGAGGGGAGGAAAAGCTATAAAAGGCGGCGCCGGCAGCGGAGCGGGGGCAATTGCTGTTCGGCTTTCAACGTGTCATCGTCGTTACTCTGTCTGTTAGGTTTTTGGTTAGCTTGTTTCGTGATTGTGTTAGAGGTCTTATTTTTTTCAGTTTTT
>DWJZ01005109.1:0-14474 GCA_018249125.1 Asbolis capucinus | reverse complement strand
TAATTTCTTCAAACATATTTACATGGCACCTGCTGCGATACAATATTTTCCCGCCGATACCATATTTTATCACTTTTTATTCGTTTTTATATAAAAGATACTCGTGGAACGATCCGTCGAAGCCAGACTTAACCGTGAATGGTCCAGCCGTTTTTAATCTCCACTTCGTTTATTGCGCTTTGATACTTGAGCCAATCCAAATGATAGAATAATATTCAGTTTTCTATTTTAGTAGGTCAACTTTGGAAGTCGATTTGAAACGACCGACGAAATTAATTAATAGGAGAAAACGCATACATATATACATATATAAGGGTTAGCCTAACGTTTTGCACGTCGATCTCTCGAACGGGAGATCCTAGGTTCATATCCTACGCGTACCAGTAATTGAGAAAAAAAGTAATGTGTTTCCCACAGGTTAATTGTCACTTGATTTTGTGATGGAAAACATCGTAAGAAAACCTTCACTCCTGACATTTATCCAGAAAGTTCTTGAAGGTGTATGAAGCCTCCAATGAAAGGAGGCCTGAGCCCAGTATTGTGACAGTCGTGGGCTGCCTCAATTTGCCTGTATTCTCAAACAATCCTTGCTGGAGTAGCGTGTGAACTACACTCAAACTGAAACTTTTTTAGCTCAAAACGGAACGGCTATCTTTCCATACAAATATTATATAAGCGAAAGTCGTCTTGTCTATTTTACTTTCACTATTAACTTATAATAACAATAACATGGCAATAATTGAAGATCCTGGGGTTAAGCAATCCCGAAATTATGACCAAATGGTGCGAGACGCGTGAAATGTGTGCTAAGTCACCCAAGCGAAGTCGTCGGTAGAAGCTGTTTTTGCCAGATACGTGCACGTTTTCAGATAATGTGACTTTTAAACATTTTCTCATTGATATCGTTGATAAATTTATATTAATGATACATTTAACTTGTTCAATTAATTATACAGAAGATAAAAGCAATTGAAATTTTCTCTGAAATGTAATTAATATAACGCTTTTATGCGCTCACCTATATTATAAAACACGAAATACATCAGAGATTCCAATATTAAAATTTCATTGTCGTCTGTTAGAATATGTTCATTATACAATCTTGGACGCCATCTTGGACATCATCTTGGAAGCCATCTTGTCAAACTTACGTCAAACGTCCCACAGAAACGTTTCCTACACATCTGAATGATTACTCTGTGACGTGACATAATTATGACAATTTAGAAATTGGCTTTATTTAAAATTCATATTTATAATTATTCATACATTCATTGTAATCGATATAATATTATATTGTATATTCTATTTATATAATAATATTTTTATACATATAAATGTGGTATTTTTTCCTCCATTTAATTTATTTCGTTATTACTGTTACTACATTTAAATACTTAATTTGGCATTTTTTGACATATGATACTCGAGTCCTCTCAGCGTCTCTCAGTCCATTAACAGACTAAATGATAAGTGTATCAATTAGTATAGTTTGGTGGAAGCACTTTTAAGTCACTCATGTCATATCTGTAGTTATAATACCATTGATGTACATATATGTATGTAATCATAAATTCATTTCACTCGGCTCGAAGCAAGTATTGTAAATTTAATTTTGATATGAAAATTCAGGTATACTACCGAACGTTGTACCTTATCTGAATCGGTAATGAAACTTGTGATTTATTTCGCCTTTGTATGGGAATATTCAGCTTTGTCAATATTATATTAGTTACCTATTCATATTATTTCCATATTATAAAGCCTGTTTCGTAAACGATCGAAATAGTTGAGCATCAGCGGCCGCGTTCGGTATGGGGATGGGCTACCGCTATTAGTAAAAGAATCTCTTGAGGAATCCAAATTAAACTCTGTCATCCAACATGACCACAAAGTTTATTTCTTTTAACAATACACTACACTTAGATTTTACACCCTAGAAGTTATACATCTTAACAAACTTGATGTTATCCGCTTGCCATGCAAGTCCCCGATAAAACCTCTATCCGCGCTCGGGAACAACTCGCGCGCCCTCTCTCTTCGGCCAGTGTGACCAGTCCTCCCGGAATCCTACTACTAGCGCCAATGTTGCCATAATATGATTTTAGTAACTCAGTTTAACAATCATTTTTTTAAATAAAATTAACAAGAACCTTACAAATCATGAGCGCTTCCATACTTCGTAAGGGACGAAAAGCTGTAGGTACCGGTTGTTATTCAAAGATAGCAATCATTAAGCCATGTCGAAGGCTTTCGAGTGGCATAAAAACTTCCGACTCTTGGGTTGACCACTAACCTCAGCCCCAATCATCATTGGAACAGCGTAGTGGAGTGTTCTCTAGACATACTCAGTACAAGAGGCCCGTGCTAGGTAGTGGACTATGCATGGGTTGAATCTGCAACCCATAATTGTCGCACACCTGGGCTCAGGGTCGGGTGAGGAGTCTAGGTCATAATTCACCATGTTGGCCAAATACGGATCTGTATACGTAACACGCCTTCGAGAACTTGGTGTGAAACACGCAGGCATGCAGATTCCTTTACTATGTTTTCCTTGCAAGCAAGCAATAAGCTGATAACTTTCTGAAAATTAGATTCAGGATTTGAACCGAGGACTTCAAGAGACCGACGTTCAAACCGATGAAATATCACTGCTGTCACGCATAAACACATAATAAACAAATTGACTAAGAAAATTGTTAACGAAACGTTAAATAAAACGATTTCCTACCCCCTATAAACTGGAACAGGATCGTGGTACTTCAGCCCATTTTAATTATAACAAGAGTTTCTGCTGGCTCCTAATGTATTAAAACTGTCATTACCTTCCAAATACCTTTACCCCTTTAAAAAAATTAAAAGACTTTAATTCTAGTCTATTCATGGAGAAAATAGCTGGGTCGTTATTATTGAATGATAACCGCTTTTGTTGCAGACAATATGAAGCAAAGCAAATGGATTCTATTTTATATGAAAGATAAATGAAACAAAAGTACTGAACAATACGCAGAGTTCCCAACAGAAGATCATTTCTTATTTATATTGAGTGAGGAAATTTGCTATAAATAGTCACTAACTCATTATAATTTTCCAGGTATTCTTGGATAGAAATGTCTAACATAAACATGTAACAATTGTTATTATGTGATAAAAGCTTTTCCGCGACTAAGTCCGCTTAGTACATACGCCCTTTTCCCTTACAGAATCAATGCCGCATCTAGTAATAAAAATGGTAGGCTTATACACATTTTTGATAACGAAAACTTCCATACGAAATTTCTTCCCATTATTATCTCTTTCAAACTTATTTTCACGTTAAAAGAGTAACCTATATTTGATATTTATAGCCGTAGATTTTTAACTGACTTCTAAAAGGGAGGAAAAAATAAAAAAATAAAAATGAGGAGATTCTTCGTCTCTCTCTCTGTGTATTTTTGAAATTTTGCTACACAGTACTAAATGATTTACTTGGCATAATTTTAAACATATTACAAAAGTCATTTATAACATACAAAGTTTCCGGGAAACGAATCGGGCCCCGCGGGATAAAAGTTGGTATAAACATTCTTTTGTGGGTAGTTAGTGAATAATGTTTATGGTATGTTTTTGTAACAATGTGACATATCTAATTTGTAACAAATTTCGAAACAAAGTTCATGTTCTTTTGTCTAATCTACAGATAATCTGTTTTTCAATGAAATATATTAGTATTTCCCGCGACTACGTCCGCGTGGAACAGTTTTCACAATTAACTGTCATTGCAACGCATATGTTCCCACTACAGGGCGCTACTCACAATGTGAAAGGTAAAGGCCATAGTCCACCACGCTGGCCAAGTGCAGATTGGCTGACTTCACTCATCTTCGAGAATCGTATGGACAACTCTCAGGAGTACAAGTCCTCAAAATGTTTTCTTCCACCGCAGCAAGTGATAATCAACTTTTATACACACATAACTTTGAAAATTAAAGGCTCGCGCCGTAGGATTTGAACTCAGAACCTCCCGTTCGCGAGACCAACTTTTAAACCACTAGGTTATCATTGCGGAAGATATTATTAAGCTGTAATATGGCATAAGTAGATTATTCATCATGGCAACAAAATTATTATTTTGTTAAATTAATTATAACGTTAAATTTGTTGCAGAAACCGTTAAAATAATAATAGTATATTATCCCTTAGTATAAGACGTAAGAAAGATTGTATTGTTCATTATAAATATCTTAGGTCAACTCACATACTGCTATCTGACCCCAAACTAAGCATCAGCTTGTACTAAGGTGATCAGACAACTGATAAACATACATACATATTTTTATAGATATTTACACCCAGACATACAGAACAAACATTTTTGCTCACCACAGAAAAAGTTCGATATGGGAATCGAACCCACGACCTTCGGTGTAGTAGTAAGGTTTACTAACGACTAGACCAACCGATCTGTCAGATTCATTTACTGTTTTCAATAAATTAATATAAAATATAACTACAATTTTATGTTACAATTAATTGAAAAAACATAAATTTACAAAATAAAAAAGAACATTACATTACCATGCATTTGACACATGCTGATGTTTGACAACTTAAGTACTGTAAATGACAATTTATTATTAAATTACGTTTAAATTTCAACCACAGACTCCTGTCTGAATTTCATTGTCCGTTTAAATTTCAACCATAGGCAGGAGTCTAATTTAAAAATACATTGTAATTGACAATACTTAAAATGCCAAATGTCACTGTTTATCAAATGCATGTTAGTAGAGTAATGTTTTTACAATGTATAGTTTTTTATGCATGGTAGTGTGTGTACTCGCAGAAAGATATCCTTCTCTAGTTTAAATAAGAAGCAAACTATTTTAAATAAATTAACTCAATAAACAAATAATTTAACAAAATTTATAATGTAAATACACATATTAGGAAATTCAATATAATTCTTTCCTTTGGTTTAATATATTGTAAAGACTTAAGTTACGATAATGTCAGGAAACTTTGACTCTAAGAACCAAGGTATGTAAATTATTGAAAATTTATGTACGTATAAATTCCTGTGTTAAAGTAAAGTGTACATATTATCCGTTCTAAGACCTGTTCTAAGATTTGAAATTACTTACATGATTTTCTTACTCAACCTAGCTGTCATACTGAAATAAATAAATAATATAACTTCTTTGGCCTTTTAAACTGCAATTTATTTCATACCTACAGTGTTGAGGTATGTGGAATATATATATATATCAAAACAACTCACACACGGTCATCTGATTTTAAGCTAAGCATTAGCTTGTACCATGGTAATCAGACAACCGATAAACATACATAAATTTAAAATATATTATTTAAAATGTATGTAGCTTATATAATGGACAAGATAAAAAATTACAATTTTTGATAAACAAAACCATTTTTAAGGTATATATTATACAAAAAATACTGTTTTATAATTACTCAAGCAGACAAAGTAAGTTTAAATAAAAAAAACTCAAAAGACAACTTCCTGTCTTTTATAAGACCTTCCTACTCTACAAGACCGGGGGAGAGAAATGTTTAAAAGCACAATAACCTACAGAGAGCGAAGAAAAAGTATGTTTAACCAACTCATCTTTGTTTCACTATTCGGAGCTTAGGACTTCCATTCATAGCGTTGCTGCAAGCTGTTCTAAATTCTAAAGAACAACTTCTAAATTCTAAAGAACAAAAATCTTAGTGTAATAAATTAACATATTAGGGTTTTCCACTACTTAATATCAGCTAAAATGACTTATAAATTACACACCGAAAAACTATTTTTCGTGTATTGAGACATTCAATTTATGGATCCCGTAGTAAAAGTGTTTCATGTGGGAAATATGAATTTTTAATGTGACAATTTTTGTATGTTATATGCCCTCTGCTAGCTAAATAATGAGTTCTAGAAGTCTGAAAAAAGTAAAGCTTATTTTATGAGTGAAAAGAACACTTTTTTTAATGTAATAAGCAGGCAGACGAGCAGACCTCGAGTCACCTCGTGGTAAATAATTAATGGCAAGACCAGACATTGATCTTACTAACGCGTTGCCTGCCAGGAAGGAAGAAATAGACCGCATACGCAAGGAAGACAGAGCCAAGGGAAACGGTATATTGCCGAAGCAACTGGAATCAATAACGAAAACAACTGACTTCAGATACACAAACATCATATCACTTCAGGACGGGAGACAGAAGAAGAAATGGGAGGAGGATGGATGAAGGGCACAGAGAAAGAGGAGAAGTAGCTCTCAGGATACCAGCCAAAACACGACGAAACGTATGGCGGCTGATTCGAGTGAAAGGGTGGTGGTAGCCAAGCTAATCCTTCCGCGAAGCTTTACCACCGAGCAGCTGACTTCCGTACGCCTTTTAGGACACCCTGGTACATAAACATGGGATTGGGGTTCGTATACAGCTGAAAAACTTACTGGTCAGTTACAAAACTATTCTACGATATGTAGAATCACCTTTATCCATGTATCACAGGTAATTAAAAGACAAGTACGGAACCCTTGCATTTAGTCTGACACACGCATAGCTGGTTTTTACTTTTATTATCCACTAGAAGCCAGGTCGGCAGACTTCGTACTGCCTCAATCGATATAAGAAAGCTACACATTACAGTCAACTTTTATTTTTATGAAATTTCGCGTTGTGCCCACGGGAAGAAATTTTTAATTTTGAGAATTAATTTTTTATTCATTTAAATTTACATATACAATGAAACAACTTGGAGACCTTACAAATCTCACAGGGTTTATATATGTATGGCGGACGGGTCGTTTTAATTATTGTTATGACAGTAATATTTATAGTAGGCTCCCAACTAATTCTTGTATATTTTACTATCAATATACATATGTATAATGTAACATATTAGGTAGTTAGTTAATGTGAGTAGGAACAATGTATTTTAAAATGCTAGTATATTGTATTATGATATATACATATGTTGTATTAATATATTGTAGTATAGTTGTGGTAGTTTATAATTATTTATTTATTTTACATATTTAAATTTATCGTGTATGGTGTATATGTAACGATGTTTTAAATATTGCAAAATCAATTTTAAAACATCGACCATCCATATTTCTAAGGAAAAACAAAATTGTTGTTTTTGTTAAAATTCTAGCATTTTTTATAATATTTTACTCACCTTTTACACTTTTCCTGAACTTCCACAAATAATTCAAGACCAAGCCAAATCGGGCCAGTCGTTCTCGAGTGTTAGCGAGACTTACGAACAGCAATTCATTTTTATATATATAGACTAGCTTATTCCGCCAAATTCGTCCGCGTAGTCTGTAGACAAAAAATAGCCTGTCTTATTCCAGACTGTAACCTATATCTTTGCATTATTTTCAAATCCGTTCAGTATCTTTCGCGTGAAGTCGTAACAAACACGCCTCCAACCTGTAATCCGACTATAAACATCTTATCAATATTCGTCTTATCTTATCAACATTCGTCTTTTCTCATAAATTTTCGCGTTTATAATATAAGTAGGATAAAACTACTGAAACATATTTCTATAAATAGTCTCCATTAATTGTCTCCGACGAAGGACCGTTAGTATGAAAAGTTGAAAGTTGAACACGATATATAATTTAATAAAACTTTATATAATTTTATATAAAGTTTGATAAATCCTGATTTATATAATATAATTTATTAATGTTCTCTTTGATACCTGTTACAGAATACGAATAAAACAGTTTATTATGATATACTGTTAAAGGAAATTTTGGTAAATTCATCGTTCAAGCTTTGGAACTTTTCGCAAAGAAAATTTTGTATATTTTTGCTGTCTATAAATGAACTTTATTACAAAATTAGTAATCGTAAAACCCTTGATGTCTTGCTTTCTATATTTCAAAGATGTTTATACTTGACTGAGGACAAAGGGGATAATTGGGTGAAGTTTTTATTTTTTGTTCAATTTTAATGTAAAATATCCAAAACGACTGACCAATTCAATTTTAATTCTTAATAAGTGAATTCTGTACAATTTATTAACATTAACTCTAACATTGAAAGTCAAATTGTTAATAATTTCTATAACAATTGTTGATCATGGCCCAAAATAAAGTAATATCCCGAAAGTAATTCTAGATTTGCCTTTGAATCTATACAAGAAACTTGTTAAATCTCAGCTCATATGCAAGGGATATTACAGCGTAGTAGAGTATCTAAATGACAAGGATGCATGGAAATGATCCGCTCTGCTTCAAACTTCCGAACAGGCTAGGGAAAATCTGTATAATAGAATTCTGTTTTTAAAAAGAGTACTGGGAGTTTTTTTCCGCCGGCTTTTTTTCTCCCAGCCTACACTAGCGTACACCGTCTTAAGTTTGTGTTATTATAAAGCCGATGATGGATAAGCATTACTCCCAAATATATATTTTTTAAATAATTTTCTTAAAAATGTTTTGTTATTATATTTAATTAATATAGGGATTTTTTAATTGTTAATTTTTACTTTCGTTAAGTGAACTATTGGTTCCTAAAACGAAATAAATACTTTTTATTTCATTGCAATGTTATTGTTATCTATTATAAATTATCTGGTCGTCTGTGTGATTGTACACTGTTTATCGCAAAAAAGGCTGATACGGTTTGGATTGTATAATTTTTTAAATATCTTTTCTACAATCGTCGGTGATCCCGTTCGATTACAATGTGTCTTCAAGTCAAGAGTGAATTCGCTATTACTAAAGTTGTGCGCTTTACCATCTAAGAACACATCACTGCTTACCATCAGGTGGGATAGTCAAGCACTAATTTGTAGAAAAAAAAATTAAAAAAATAATAAAAAAAAAATACACCAATCAAAATATTAAAACAATTAAAATTCGAAAAAAATTCTAATGCGAACGAAGTCGAGGGCAAAGCTAGTATCTAAATAATACTCCTGAACTATTCCTTCCAGACCACACCCATAGTTTATTTTACTCAGAGAGCGTTCGAAATCCTTACATCAAATCAAATATAGCACGTTATAAACAATGATATGAGCATCGAAACGAAGATGTTTCGTGCCGCATTAGGGAACACAAACAAGGTTTGTGTATGATTTGTTTGAACGTTGCGCCCCGACAGCTTTCTTTGGTCTTTCATTCAATTGAACCATTCATAGCCCAGCGGCTTTGATTGTAAACGATCAAAAAATTAAGCAACGGTGGTCGGTAGCAATTGTCTTTGTTAAAATCCTGAGTATATTCTAACTAGCTGTACCCGCTATTCGCTAACCCACATAAATTGTTTTTTTATTACCAGTGCACACAAAAATCCCATACAAACTTTCATACCGTATCCCAAGGGAACCCAGCTATAATTTGGAATAAAAACTATCCTGTGTCATAATGTACATATTTATTGAGACTATCTACCAGCCAGTATGTCTGAATACCGAATCTGAACCAAGAGCAAACGCGTTACTAAAATATGACGGTAGAAAACAAATTGGACTCAATTATAATAATTTAAAATTTAACGATCCTGTTCCAAAGTGACCCAAACTGCTGATTTCCGTTCAAGGCATACATATATTTATGTGACAGATAAATGTTTATTCTGGGGTAAGACTATCAGCCATTCTAGTTATAAAGTGTTTATTGATTTATAATTCATACATCTACCACAGAACAATGAAAACTAGGCAGCCACTGAACACTTAATCTGACGATTTTCAAATATCTATTGCATTTGATTCAAGAAAAAATCTATGACAAAAAGAGACAGAATTCTAATGAATAGCACCCGTTCACACTCTATCTGAATGAAATCCTCAGAAAAGCAATCAAGACGAAGTAAAAGTTTACAGTCATTTAAATTTATTCAATCATTCGTTTATAGGAGTTTTATGGTGATTTAACCACGGACGGGCGTTGTCTCGTTCATTCAGAGCAACACTTACTGGTACTTTGTCCTTACTAATATTATAAATGCGAAAACTCGTCTGTTACCTTCATGCCTAAGATTTGGAACCTGTTTGATGCCACTTGATACAGAGATAGAAATTGAGGAAAAATATAGGATATGTTTTTTCGCAAAAAATACTTGAAGGGGTATATAGTCATAAGGTGTTCGGTGAAGCACGAAACACCAGAGTCAGCAACGCGTTACATTTCTCTCTTCAAGGAGTTAACAGCATCCAGCAACCAGGACTCGCAAATCAATTCAAAATTGCCTGTATCATTTATTATAATAATTTTATTACCATTTTATCACTTAGCATATTACATAGGCACTTGAACGTTGTTGGACTCAGTTTATATATAATTTAGTAATTACAACTGTTAAATATAATATTATAATCAGCATCAAAATTATCTAATTCTATCATTATCAACTCTCAACACGACTATTCCCTTTACAAAGTAGATGAAAGTCTGTTGTCCTTGGTCATGGAAGATATAAGCATAACATTTTGTATTCATGCACTAGATACGGTGATCACAGTGGGGGGTGAACAAGGGGGAGGAGGTGAAGGTTGAGGTGAAGAGGGAGGGGCTTATACGTGTACGAGTTTATTTAGTCATATAATCGCAACATAGCGAACACCTACTTCCTAATTTTCAAAGTAAATAGTAGGTATATTGCAACCAAAATAGTCATACTATTTTACCACAAAAACATTTTATTGTACAGTTACGTTATATTCCAGAAATATTTTCCAGTTATGAAATATGAAGCTAGGCGCACGAAGTATTAAATCTGTTTGAATGAAGTGATTTGGAGCCCCGCTTAAGTGTTACAAATGTTTTATTCAAACCAAGACTCCATCTGAAGTCGAGACAGTGAGATGAAATGCGACTTGGTCTCCAACCCTGTAGGTTGTATGTCGTCATTGTGGTTTATATTAGATCTATATTTATGATAGAATTTACTTTGCGACGTTATGACTCTATCTTTAACAAATACAATTGAATATGTATTGTTAACAGTGCAGCCTACTGGTGTGAACGTTGGTCTCTTCAACTACGAACGAAGTTTTCATACGGAACCTTAAAGTTTTTGAAAATATTTTATAGCCTATGTTCATCAGGAATGTAGGCTAATGGTAAAAGAATTATTCCAATTGGGATTGTACTTTCGGAGACTATTCTCCTCAAACAAATAAACAATAAAATCTTTACTTTTTATAATATTAGTATAGATACAACAAAGTGACGTCCTACAGTTTTATAGAGGTCGTCAATATCTACAAATAAGTCACAAAACCAACTTTTTTAACAACTGGTTCTTTCAACATGAAGCGAGGTCAGATTCTAGTTTAAACTACGCAGATATTTAACTAAGTTAATAACTAACGGATATAGTAGTTGAGCTAGTTACATAATTTGATGAAAGCTAAACGTGACAAAAATACCTCTCGTGCCGCTAGAAGCGATATTGAAATTCCACAAGCCCATCAGTTGTATAATTAAAGAACGCTTAGTATCAGTATATTGTGGCGACAAATCTGACTTTTTAGGTTTCTGTAAAGTGAAAGTAGAATTCTATCAATTTTTACGTCTGTTAAGTAGAAACCTAATTCGTTTTACGTCTAATTAATATAGTAGGTACTGCTGATTCTGGAAATAATATTTTAATATTACACAAAAATAATTTGATTTCAAACATTTAAATAATTTAAAAAATCTGGATCTCTACAAACTTTGATGTTTTACAGTATAAATCATCAAATACTGTTGTCCCACGCACCAGCCGACCGAATGTCATTTTAAAAAACAATTACAAAACCGCTCAAGTTTAGATGTCGATCGATCGAAATTTGGTATTCTTTTTTAAACGACGCTTAGATAGGATTTCCACTCAATACGGAAAAGTTGCTGCAGGTTAATGCATTTTGTTTTCCACAAATTCCTTAAGAATTGTGTTCACTTACTATAACGTAATTTAAATCACGACGATGTGTTATAAATTATGAATTTCATCAGAATAATTGTTATATCGGGTGAAGAACCAATAGTAAATGCGTTAAGATTGTATATACTTGATTATTATACATTGTAATATTAAAAGGCCTGTTGCACAGGCCTAAGTTCGCGCTGCGGGCGATGGAGAGGCCCACGCTCAGTATTTCTCTAATAGATCGAATCAGAAATGGTGAGATCCGAGGAAGAACAAAAGTAACCCACATAGCTCGTAGGATTAGGTGGCTAAAGTGGCAATGGGCAGGCCACATAGTTCAAAGAACCGATAACAGTTGAGGAAGAATAGAGCACAGGGCCCCCCGACCAGGTGGACTGATGACTAAAGAAAACAGCGGACATCCACTTGTTTTAAAGGGTTCAAGAGTCAGAGTGGCGCAAATCAGGAGAGGCCTATGTCCAGCAGTAGACATCCAAAGGCTGTAGATGATGACGAAATAATACATTGTTATTACATTAGGATAGTATGGTTAGCACTTTCTGTGTCGAATTCGAGTCCGTAATCTTTTCTACATACATATATGATCGTGTTTTGTTTTTGCTTTTATTTCTTTTCGTGGCGCTCTTTCTAGGCTGCCGGCTATGCTAAGTCTTAACATAACTTTAAAGAGGTGTCAAAGTAAAATGAGTAATACCTTGCAGAAAAAGTTTAAAACTGATTGAGAAATAGTAATGATTCAGAATACGCTTCAATGACATTCCAATCGAACGACTTTCAGATCGATATCGTTCGAGTACCTTTGAAAGCCGATTGACGAATGTGAATACCAAAAACGCTTCAACGACTAAATCGGTGTGATATCGCTACGACTTTTGAAACCAGAATTGGCCAGCTGCTCCAAGATGGTAATGCTCAGTAATGGAGTTAATAGATTGAAATCTAACAGCCAGAATATTGACAGAAGCCTTGACAGAAGTCTTGACAGAAGAGGGTTCACAACGCTGTGTAAATTCTCTCTAATGGTCTATTGATTTTAACCTCATTAGCGTCTTAAATATCTATTTTAATTTTACATTTACAAAGAATAAAAATATATCTGTTTTATATTATAATATTCATAAATTCAGCACTAATGAGCCTACAATATCGATACTAATTAGCTTTTAGATACTAACGGTCAAATTATTAATAATAATTACTGATAAAGTAGAGTTACGTTAAGTAAATTTTACAGGGAAATATGAACCTTATCACTTCAAGTTAAAGACTGATTTAATTCGAACGGTAATGGAAATTGCCATAAAAACGCCATAAATGAAAGGGACGAACAAATGGGGTTTAATTTTCTTGTAGCACCCTCCTTGCCCCGATACAAAAAGCTCTAGAGGCTATTAGGTTTGAACCCAATCTTGATAATGAATATTGGAAACTTAAACACCCAAAGAACAAAAGATGTTCTAAGTTAGATATAAGTTTAAAGGTATATTAAAATTTCGACAGGCCCGTTGGTGAACTTGCTGCTACACCGAAGGTCGTGGGTTGGATTCTTATCCAGCTCACACATGTCTGTGATGAGCAGGGATTTCTGGGAGTAAGAATATCTATTGAAGTATGTACTTAAAATATATATGTATGTTTATCAGTTCTCTGTAAACCACAGTACAAGCTAAAGCTTAGTTTGGGGTCAGATGGCCGTGTGTGAGATGTCCTAAGATATTTATTTGTTTAAGACTTGTACAAGTACCTGTATTTTTTTAAAGCGTACACGGCCCGGCGGCTTGTCTCCATTGCAAGGGATCGGACAAGATAAGCAACAGCGCGCCCGGTCGGTAAGATGGGCGACCGCTAGTGGCAAAAATTTCATGAACGCTTTCGGGTCTTGGAGAGTACGTAAAACAGTAGTTCCCAATTGTTATCGTTAGGTAGCATCGTTGCGCCTTTCGAAAAACGTATCTAGGTATGTACTCGTATGTGTTATTATAGACTATCATTCTGCCAAAATTAATTCAGATCCGTTGACCCGAAATCGATCCGATTAAAAACGAATTCGCATTTTTTCCGAAAACAAAACCTTCTTTACCAAGATACGTACCCTCACTGGCAGGATTGCCAATTACGCTACGTGATCATTTGACCCAAAAACCCTTACCGTGCAATTTATTGACGAACTATGCATATGTAGGTTTTGACATAGTAATGGACAAAATTTGAAGCTTCTTTTCCATACTTTTTACTCGATGATACACGGAACTCATCAATTTTCCAGGCTGCTGGGATATTGGGGCTGCGAGTACGTACGAGATTGGAATTCCCGATACTGTAGATACAAAACAAGTAATAGAAAACATTCAATTTGTGCAACAAGTTCACTCACGATGCAGTTGTGTGGAAGTTACGCAGTCTGATAGTAACTTTTTCACTTTGTTGTCGTGAAATTTATCAGTCCATGCAGTCTCATGTCGCCCGACAAGCCGGTTGGTCTAGTGGTTAGTGAACCTGACTGACTATACCGGAGGTCGTGGGTTCGATTCCCACCCAGGTCAAACTTTTCTGTGATGAACAGGAATGTTTGTTCT
>DWJZ01005108.1:0-14474 GCA_018249125.1 Asbolis capucinus | reverse complement strand
AAGTTTTCCTGTCTGTTCTTCGTCTTATTTCTGTAAATCCTTCTCGGCAAGGGCCGTCTCTCTTTGGAATTCTTTGCTGTTGTCTATCCGACGCTCTCAATCACTAGACACCTTCAAATCATTAACGAAATTCTATTTTCTCTCTCTCTCTGCATAATTTATGGACTATTTCCCTTTTACCAGCCTTTATAACTTTCTCTAGTATATATTATAGTGTCTATATATGTATTATATCAAACACTCGTACAGCCCTGCTCGTTTTTCTCAACCTATACAGTCCTTTTCCCAAAGGTTGCCTGGAAGAAATCACATCTTAAGCGAAAAGGCCGCCTTTTGCTCCTGATATTTTGTAAACATGTTATTAATTGTCCGTGGTAACCATGTCTATTGGTGTACAATAAAAAGTTTTTGTTGTTGTTGTTTATCTATTGGTGTCTTCGAAACCAGATGTCGCGTCAGCAACGAATATGTATCTCGACACAGACCAGCTCATTTGAAGTGCGGGATGGTGTTTTGTTTCGTTCCTATCATGTCGTATATGTCATTAAAATTACAGCCCTCCAGTACAGTGAGTATAATGAGGTTGGTTGAACATGTTTAATAGAGAAAATTTTGTTTCAGGGTGCAGTAAACGCTTTGATGCGACTGAACCGGCCTACAGACTTCACTGATTCAGTAATGGTGGCTGTAGTCGTATCTGTTGTAAGTATATTTTTACACTCCGAACTGAGTAATCATGGTGAGTGACGAATTGTCAAAAGACAGACAAGTTTGTTTGCTCACACTTCAAGTTCACTATTCAAAATATATTTTTTGACCTAATATTCATTTATAACAAATATTATTCGTTTTCGTTTAGTACGAGGCTTCGGAAGTGTCCCGATTCGCCAATAGATGTTTAAATGCTCAGGAATTTGATAACATTCGTCGTGATCTTCTGATTGGCCTCCGTCGACTGAGCTTCCACTGTGAAGTCAATTCGCTTCCAGTAACTGCCGGCAACCTGGCTATGTGCATACTAAGAAATCACTGTACTTTTATCGAAAATCTTGTAAGTATATATTCGCCAATTCTTGGATAATTACATATTAATACATTTGTTACAATTCTGCCATCAAATGGTATTGTAGTCAAGCATTCACTTATAGCATATAAAAATAGTCTTAACGGTTTGGACGCTGGTCTATTGAATGGGAGGCCCTGGATTCAGATTTTAAATAATCATTTGCTTTGGTGACCTAGATACAAATCCCACAACCATGCTGAACTTCAAAGCGTACAGAAGTCAGCTGCTTGGTGGTAGGGCTTGGCGGAAGAATTGTAAGCCGTTTAACTGGCTACCACTCTTGTTTGAATAAGTCGCCAAACGATTCAGCGTGTTCCGGCTGGGGGCTTGAGAACCAGTTCTCCTCGTTTTCTCCCCCTCTTTTTCTTCCCGTCCTTCAGCCATTCTCCTTCCCATTCTTCTGTCACCCATCCTAAAGTTGTATGTTGTTGGTGCATCTGGTGATAGTTTCTGTGTTTATTAAACTCAGTTGCTTTAATAATGTATCGCTTACCTTGTTTCTGTCTCTTCCGCGTATCCCGCGTATGCGGGTCTATCACTACCTTCCTGGCAGGCAACGCATTAGTAACGCCCCAATCTGGTGCTATTAATGTTCACCGGCGGCGGTGAACACTTACCATCGGGTGACCCGTCTACTTTTGTATATTAGTATGTTAGAACCTTTGTTTATTACGGGGTAATCTTGCAAGCTTAATAAGACCCACTTCCTCGTACACTACAGTGAGCAAATTTTGTATAAAGTTTTCATCCTGATGACAATGCATTTTTATGACAAGCATGATCTCATACTACAGTCAGTGGATCCAGACTAAGGAACTCATCAATGGTTAATAATACAGTTATGAAATTGTGTTTCTTCGTATTGTGAATCTATAATGAAACCTTGTGTTTTTTTAATATTTTTAATGAACCTTGTTTTTTTACGTTTTTCATTTATTTTTAACATTGTTATTTTAACGAGTCCGCCCATTACAGCCCACGATTGCGAGCATCCGGCCTAATTTGGACGTGGAAGCAAGTTTACAGAGGCTGTTAGTCGCGCATATGCCCGCGTTAAGCGCACTCTTGCAACGTACGTCGAACCCAAATTTTGTCAGGGCGTACCTTCAACTTATTAACAGCATTTTCTATAACCTGACTGACCTTCTGGTGCACATGTGCGTTGATGGATACGAAGGGTTCCGCCTGATATTCAACGCTTTTATTGTAAGTTTTAAATAATGTTTTGACTTTAACTAGTTTCGGTAATTCTTTCTGTGTACAATGTAAGTCGGCCCTTAAGTATTGTCATTTTAAAAGAAGTGTAATGACAGTATGAATCTTGATCACCCAGGGTCAACTGGCAGAGAATGCCAAAAGGCATTAAGTTTACCCTTGAAACCTTTCTCTCTCTCTCTCTGTGTGTGTGTGTTAGGTCTAAATAAACAAATCTTATTAGAATGCCTAGAATGAATTAGCACAAAGCAGACACTTATGAAGTATTTTGGTTGCAGCAATACATCACAAGACGGATGGCCGATTGTCGCGCACACTTTGAGGCATTGGCGGCGTCGTTGCTGCGACGCGTTGTCCACCACATGGAGGGTGCGCCTAACGACCCGCACCAATATATTGTGGGGACCGACGGAGTGCAGAGTTGCGCTTGTGACTACTGGCAGGTTTGTTGCTATAGTTTTGTCTAGTGGTTAGTGAACCTGACTGTTACACCGAAAGTAGGGGTTCGATTCCCACCGATATCTGTCCCTCCCTTTTCTGTGATTAGCAGAATTTTGTGGTCTGGTTCTGGATGTAAATATCTATAAGTGTAAGTGTATATATTTAAAAATATATAAATGTATGTTGGAGGAAAAGGTTTTATTTTAGGGATTCATCGGCGGTATGTGCTGTTAGGAGTTAAAAAATATTTTTTATAACCAATTAAAGTTTCATGGTCCCCACGCATATAACTTGTGAACCCAAATTTACGTTTCTCTTGTGGACTCCGGGGGTCACTCTAGAAATCACTGTCAAACACTAATACATTATGTCGTAATCAAAATAAAATTAAATGTTATTTATATAGCATGTATACTTATGTATATTTTTTTATTTTACAGAATGGTCCTTGGCCAAGGTACCCGACGCTGGAGGACACTCCGATCGTAATACAGGAGGATGATCCCATCGCGCCTCCTTCATACCCTGCGGTAATAAACTTGTTAAACGTAAAGTCTATCCATCCGTAATCACACGAAACCATACCCATGTAACCTGCTTACGAAGCGAGCACTCTCAGTTTCGATTCCCGGAGCCGGCATTTGTGTTATAGATGAATGTTTATTCTCGGGTGGGCTCGGGCATTAGTGATAGTGATTTGGGTTTGTTATAATGTTAGCTGTTATTTTTCCAAATAGTCAATTGATGATCTGATAATAAATGGTTAACGACGTTGAGGACACTAGGCTGGGTTGTCACGAACACGTTGCCGACTTGGCACATGCATCATTTGCAACATTGCGCTTGAGAGGAAGATGAAGAAAGGGAAAGATTGTCACCCAACAGACTCCTAATACAGTTATGACTTTTTCTTGATCTGAGAGACAAGGGTAGGGTGGCTATTGGTCATGTTACCTACGATACTAGCTGCCGTACTCAGTCCTTAATGGTACTAGCGCTCTTAGTATATAATCTTTACATTTAACCATCCATTAACAATCCTTGACTCCACGTGGTCTATTCAATTCTTTAGGTTTTCCGCAGTAATAGCTTTTTTTCAGTGTTTTTAATAGTATTTTATAATTTTCAGCCATGCGTGACATCAACCTGTCGATCAGGGGCACAAGGGGATGCAGTGAATCAGGATGAGATGGAAACTTTAGAGTATTATAATAAACTGAATGCAGAGGAGCAAAGGTCTTCAGAAAGTCTGTCTGATGATGATTCAAACGCATACGTGAAACCGATAACGGTGTCCAGGGATCAAGAAAGTCTAGCTGATGATAATACACCATTGTTCACCCAACCGACCAACCTAAGTACTTCATCAAACCAGGATGACAGTGTTCCTATGGACATGGACTATCCCCAAATTACCGAGGGACACTGGGCCCAGGCAGGACCCTCGTGGGCCCCCGAACTGGGTAGTTCACGAGCTCACACAGCTGAAAAAGCAGAAAGTCAACCTGTCCAAGACTCCGCTTCATCGCTACATCCAGTGATAGATCTCCCCCCGCCCCCTCCGAGAGACCGCACTTCGTCTGCCGACACGAGCCCCGCCATCAAACGCATGAGACAAGAAACCAGCGTCCAAGGCCCGTCTTCAAAGTCCACCCAAAGTCCAAGGAACGTAACGTTACACCAGAGAATTAAGCGTAAAATCCCCTTAAGCCGTTCGGAAAAGTAAAAAGTATAAAGAAGCGTGCATTATCTTTATTTATTTTTTGTTATATTTAGTTGTAAATTTCTTATGTCAAAATTTTATTGAAAGCATGTGTTTGTGCAGGGCTCCGATTCAAAACCAACCTTCGTCGTCTGACAACTTGGAGTCGGAGACTTTGTGTCAGAACAGAGTAAGTTATGATATGACTTCAACTTATTAATGGCACGCTTGAGCACGAATCTCTGGTCATATGTCTAAAATTCTTATGCAGCCGGAAGGCCTCCGACATGGTTTAATGATCGCTATTTAAGATAACGCCTGGGACCGACAGCTTGTTTTGCTCTCCGAAGTACGGAAGCGTTCTTGAAATTGTTGCCGACCGCGCCCGTTGTTGTTTAAGTTTTTCGATCGCTTATAATCGAAACAAGCCGTTGTCTTAGAACACCCAAATAAAATTACTTTTTTAAAACAGTACAAAATTGTGTCTTTAACCTTTCCTTTCTAACAGTACTCTCTACTCTATTTTTAACAGTATATCTTATTTGCGAACTGATTTTTTTGAAAAACCAAAACATTACAACGAGCTTCGGACAATATCTCTGCTTAAAGCACAGAAAAACATACAATCAGATAAATATGAAAAAAGTCTAAAATTCGATTGCTATTTACAAAATGCAAATGCAAACAATGCGACACGAAACGCGTGTAAAATAGGATAAGTTAAAGAAGCAACAATATTTCAGAGCATTTGCTGAAAGTAATTTTATCGTTTTTCATATTTTAATAACACAGGTGTTTTTACAAAAAATGTTCATCCTCCCAGCTTAGTACGATTGGATATAATATGTTTTTTAACTGGTGCTGGGGGTGACCGCGTCTTCAAGTCATAGATGTGCTCTTTTACCTCCCCCACTGTCAATATTGGCTATTTTATTCAGGAATAATGAAGCATTCTCATTGTGTAACAATTTTAGAATGTTTTGGGATGTATTCATTAAAGACACACAAAACATAAATCTACTCTTGCACATACTATAACTGCACTTCTGGTAAGGCACTATAGAGGAAATTATATTCTATTCCTTTATTATCTATTTATTTTTCTTCTCTGCTTTCTTAAATTTTTTTCATTTGCTACGTCGTTTTACACTGCTTTAGTCAAAGTATGTTTAGTGAAATAATTTGATATATGTTTTCCTATAAGGTTTGTGTACGCCGCTACCCCATTCATATATAGTTTACTCCTTTTATTCTCATGAGTTGCCTGGAAGAAATCGCTATGTGGCGATAAGGCCACTTGTTGCTTTGTACTTGTTCCGTTTTTATTTTTTTTGTCTCTGCGTGTTCTGTGGTTTGCAAACAATAAAGTGTTTATGTATCTATATAACAGAGGGAACATTTCCCGATGAGCGCGTCATTGCTGGAGGCAGACGCGCGTGTCAGTGTGTCGCAGGCGCCGCTGAGCGACGCCTATCTCTCTGGTATGACGACCCGGCGACGCGCGCTTGTGCGGAACGCGCGCCCGCCGCAAGACGCAGCCGCGTTTGTACACGGTGAGAGATCGCATAGTCCAAAGGCTTTTTTGATCCTATTAATGCTAGTCAATGAGAAAGTTTGTTTTCGAAAAAACTACTGAATCGGCCTGAAAAAAGTCTACTTTTCAGCAAATTATCACTTGGACAAAGCGCGAGGATTTATTTATTTTGTAATTCAGAAAATTATAGGATTGCTTTGCGCAGGCTATTTAAAATCTGTTTGCCATATCATTGTCCACGGGACTGGCGTCGAACAATATGTAAGTGTAGGTGTATTCAAGACAACAGTCAATAGGCTTCTCCCAATGCACTATAAGACTACATCATTGTAGTCGAGCATAAGTTATCTCTATATGTAAAAATATATGTTTGTTCGTTTGTGTGTGCGTTATAGACTCTGCAATGGTAGGAGATAGAGCATCAATGTCTTAGGAACTTTGTTCAGAATTCTCTGGAAAAGCTTTTTGTACCAGACTTACATCGATCGGACATATGGTTGATAAGTTGATGCGTAGCAACGCAAGTTGGGCTATATGTAAGAAAAGTACAGCGAGACCAACAGGTCAATAATATTAGATTTTGATAGATGTGATGGCTGTTAAATTTTCATTTATTCGCAGGATTTCATCGTGATGTTCATTAACATTGTTCGCAGACTGCGTGTCTTCAGCGCCGGAGCAGCCGGTGGAGGGAACGGCTGAGGCTGAGACCGCGATGTTCCCGACGTTCCTCGAGCAAATAAGGACGCTCACATTGGAGCGAGCGGGCGCTCCCGATAACGATTATGAGCCCACATACCATCGCGCTATAGCTAGGCTGCTGTATGGCAGGTAGGAAATATATTACTAAAATTTATTTAATTATAATAAAACGTATCCAATGCAAAGTCTATGTGCGAAAGTAAATGTCCTCCTGCCTATTTGTTTGTCTATATGTCTGTTTGTTTATGTGTCAGACTTGAGGGTATAAATAGGATACTACATCTCAAAAAAGAATTGAATTGGTTGGAGTAAGGGATTAATATTAGTATGGAAGTTCAAGGTAAATGTGAGTGAAAACTATGTATAAATAAATAAATAAATATTTTTTCTAGCGTTTTTAAACCTTCGACTTGTGGGGGGATGGAATAGGGGATGAAAATTGTTCCTCGTGGACTTAGTCGCGGGCAACAACTAGTAGGTATATAAATGACAAAAAATTATATTAGTTTTTTGCTAAACGCTGAATATCTTCCTACGAATAATCTGTTAGTCGGCAAAGTAAAAATGTTTGTGATAATCTTTAAACAAGTATCGAGAGTTTCTAATATTTTAAAGGAAAAAAGAAAAAAACCCTATCCATAGAAAAAATACAAAAGATATTGTGGTGTATTTTAATACTTGCCATTACTGGATTATTCGTTCGGCTCGAATTTTTGCTTGTTGCAGCTTAACTTAAAATAGTCTGCTTTGCTTATAAATATACTATGCCTATACTTGTGCCATGATTCCAAGAAGATGTCGAAATGAAAAAAGTCGTTGAACATAATAATAACTATTTTTCGCCACTTCAAAAATAAATTTCTGTATTGTAAATGTATTAATTCTTTATTATTATTAATTTTTACGGTAACAATTACTCAAACTGACCTGCTTCTACGAGTATATACAGTGTACCGAGTGCTAATACCACCAAACTCATAATCAAAACTGAATTATTGATCTTGGAAATTAAAAATATGAAGTTCAAAAGGAAATCTATTTCGGCCATGTTGGTCAATGTGTAGCAACCGGCAAATGTAAAGATAGTTAATATTTTTATTAGTACAATTATTAATGTTTTTTTTTTTATTTCAGTTCAGATCCAGAAGATGAAATGACTCCAGAGACACCTTAATTCTAAATCCCAGTCATAAATATCGTTTAGGACAATCCAGAATCGAATCGTCTATTTCGATATAGAGCCAGTACTGTCCAAAAATTGTTGATTAGAGTATAGATACTAAAATGATGAAGAGGAAAACCTCGCAGGGCGAGGACTGCCTGTGGCTTAAATTCCAAGTGCGTGTACAGGCTTGTTTAGTATTCTGAAGTTTCATTTAAAATCTTATATATTTTTTGTGATCTAATGATTTACTCAGGCATCATAATGCGTTAATAAAGGCTTTAAAATTAAATGCAGATAGAACTAATTCGTTGTAGGATAAAGATTAAGAGTTATTTTACAATGATTTTTTTATAAATCTGTCGGTGTTCATAAATGTGTATCACATGTGATAAATAAGGCATTCCGAAAAACGCGAAAGACGTCAGACATTTAGAAATTTATTTAAAAGGTTATCTGCTGTTATCGCGTTCTCCGGAATCGCATTTAGGCTAGTATTCAAATAGTAATTATTTCATAATAAACTTCACAACCTATTTATTGATGTAAATATGCTGTGTGATAGTTATAATAATTATTTATAATGATTCATTTGTAATTGCCATTCATTCTAGAAACTAATTGAAAACGCGAAAGACGTCAGACATTTAGAAATTTATTTAAGAGTTTATCTGCTGTTTATCGCGTTCTCCGGAATCGCATTTAGGCTAGTATTTAAATAGTATGATTTTATAATAAATTTCACAACCTATTTATTGATGTAAATATGCTGTGTGATAGTTATAATAATTATTTATAAAGATTAATTTGTAATTGCCATTCATTCTAGAAACTAATTGAAAACGCGATAGACGTCAGACATTTAGTAATTTATTTAAAAGTTTATCTGCTTTTATCGCGATCTACGGAGTCGCCTTTTAAGCTTGTATTAAAATAGTATTTAATTCATAATAATTTTCACATTTACATAACCTATTCATCAGTGTAAATATGCTATGTGATAGTTGTATTAATTATTTATAATGACTTGTAATTGTTAAGGCCATTTATACTAGATACTGACTGATAGATCTATGTAATCCCCCCTATTACGCGGTAGATTAGTTCGAAGTTATAGGAAAACGCGTTATAGGATTTTACCTTTCTCGCTACAGAGGGCTTAAATCGAATATTAAGAAAAAACCGTTACATTGGGTCTTGTATCTTTTTCACTTAAGATTATTTTATTTTAAATAAAATTTATAATAATTTAAATTTATTTACCGCGTTATATGGGGGATTACGTATATCTATCAGTATATATGTATATATCAGTGCTCTATCTTCTAACAGATTCTGATCTATAAAAATAGACTATGAATAATGTTTATATATATAGATTTAATGAATGTTGTATGTATTAATAAATATTTGATTTGAATTACATGAAGTATTGTTATTAGTTTGAGTAGTATGAGTGAGTTCCGCTTATGTACTGGCAGCGTGTGAGCAAGTTATTATCTACCATTTTCTAGCTGGACTATGCGTCAACCCATCGTCGTCCACCATTGAGCACGAGTCTCTCATGACTGAGGAGGCGTGATTTTTATGCCGCCGATATTTATAGGTTTAATGAACGTCATTTAACAATATCCGACATCGTTGGCTCTCCTGGCGTACACCCGAATTGGGTTTGATCGCTCAAAAAATTGCGTTTAATTGTACAAACTATCTTCTCCTTATCCGCCGTCTCAATCTGTCTCCCATTCTGAGGTAGGGGATTCTTGCTTGGTGTCATACCCCCTTAGTGGAAGAAATATCCAGGATGGATGGTCCTATGATGTGGGGTTTTTTAAGCAACGATTAAATCGCCTCTAGTCTGCAACTCGTCAGCGACATCACGTTTGTTGGCCTGCTTTTAGAATAAAAATTCAAAAGTTCTTGCCCCGCAGGCTCGTCGTGACTCTCTTATGAGATGTGACATGCAACTGAATCTAAATATTATTAAATTCGTGAGTACCTATGTGTTACGACTTTTAAAATAAGAAATACAAATAATAGCTTATAATAATGTAGGAAAAACCTTGGTTTGGTATGTGGCCGTTGGATTCGAAGAATCAAGTAACTGGAAACCTAGAAAAATATGTACAAGTGCTCTAACGACAAAACAGGCTGTAAGTACTTAACTGTAAGTAGAATGTAAAATTATGTTCTTTATTTAGAATAGTCTTCAGAAATGCCACTGTCTAGAAAGAAAGTACATAGAGAAAAATATTAGCATTAAAAATGACCATTACCGAATTATTTACCAGGAGTGCAGGTTGAATTGAACTTCTATTAACAGTGACATCTGTTGTATAATTCAGTAATCATTAAACAATTAGTATCTAAAATATTACACAGGTGGCAAAACTCGTTAGACCGTGTACGGCTGTGCCCTGTCTTCCGATTCCCATGATGATGAAAATCTGAACCTTTCCCATCCCGTGCCCCGTATTATGGATGAGCGTCTTGGGAATAGTTGTCAATACTTTTGTCGCCAGATGGCGTGGGTTCAAGTTTTGTTATAATTTTACCGAGAACATTCCATCAAGCAGATTATGGGTGCGCTACGCGAGATAATACTTTTGTCCTAACATGAACTGGCATCGAACGTTAGGACAAATATATATATTACTATATGTTGATCTATTAATTATTTGAACAACTTTCTATATTCTGTTACAAAACTAGTAAGAAACTAGTTAAGATAAAGTTACAAGTAGAGGTCGCTCTATGATTCTAAATTGTTGAAGTGAAATGAAAAATATTAACTTAAAGCGATTCGCCCGAAGAAAGAGAAATGGTGACCGTTAATGGCAAACATTTCACGCTTCCGTGCTTCGAAGGGCACGTAACGCCGTCGGTCCACTGGTTATGATCAACTGGCATTCTTTTAGCCTAGTAGGACGCTTTCAGAGAGTTTGCAAACATCAAATCTTCCCTCTCCCTTCCCGCTCCACCAAACCACATTGGAACAACGTGGTGGAATATGCTGTAGGCTACCTCTGCTAAAATTAATGCTGGTATTGAATAAAGTAATTATTCTTTCCATGTTATAAAACGACGAAAATACTGAAGCCCTGCGCTGCGATAATTCGTTTCAATTTGCTCTACAACAAACTCATCAAACTCTGGACAGTTTGGGAAAATACAATTTTTACCTAACAAGTACAGACATGTTCAGCGGAAAATGAATTATTCCGTCTCAGATTGGGGATTCTTTAACGCTTGACGATCCTATAACCTTGTTGGCAGTGACCCTGCGAAGCCAGAGCTCCCAGGTTTGATTCCAGGAGTAGTTTAGGTAAAGTGTAAATTGGTGTCTCAGTGCAGTTAGAAAGTAGGCGACTTTTAGTAAATAATATTTTCATAGGCCCGGGGCAAAAGCTATTTCATAATTAAAACATTTACATTGACTCAATTTAGATCCATTTTACTGTCGAACTGGACAAACGTAAGTACCCACTTGTGCTTTTTGTAATTGTTAACTAATTGTTCCCAAAACCACGACAAACAACTATCTGCGTTAACTGAGTGCACCGATAAATAAATGCTTACACATTCAACTTGTCACATAAATGCCTGTTGTGGCGGGAATCGAACCGAGACTACCTGGGTCCGAACCTGTGAAACTCATTATTGGCCCAGTACTGAGCCTTGATAACTTAGTGGTTAAGAATTTGACCTCCTACTCGGGGTTCTGGGTTCGAATCCCAGGGCGCGCACTTCTTTTCGGAGTTATGTGCGTTTTAAATATTTTAAATGTCACTCGCTATAACGGTGAAGGAAATCATCGTAAGGAAACCTGTTTGCCGGGGAGTTTGCAAATCTCAAAGGTGTGTGAAGTCTGCCAATCCGCATTTGGCCAGCATGGTAGACTATACTTAACCTTGTCATTGAGAGAAGAGACCCATGCTCAATAGTGGGCCGTGATGGGTTGAGATGATGACGGTTATGGGTAGAGATCTGGTCTATAAAACTCTCAGGTGTTTTTTTCATCTGCGATACCGCGGAATTATGGATTTTAAATCCGTAAGAATTCATGTATGTATATTGTGTTGGTAATCTTCTGATTTTCATTAAGTGAGCTCGATGTTCCTATGATGAAATAAAATATTTTGACTTTCACTTCTCTTCTCATGCTGGTGAGGCCTTGAGGATATTCCACCATGTAGCTATTCTGAAAAGAATTACTGTAAAATAATGTCGACAAAACACAAAGTCAATTGTTTATTACATTTATTCATCTAAGTCACTAAGAACCCAAACATTAATTATATAAAGCGTAGGTAGAATTCTCAGAATGTCGGAGAAAATCTTCCTTCGATCTTCACTTCTAATGGTTACTTAGAATGTTTTTACTTAAGCCGAGTGTACATTACGTTAAATATAATATAAAGATTGTATTGAATATTTGCCAAGACCACAGAAATGACTTCTATTCACTTTGGTGTGGTTACAAAATGTGCAGTTATGTTACTGGGCGTCGGCGGGATCCCCCCCAGTGCAAATCCGCCTTCGCCTTCGGGAATGGTACGGCTGCCTGAGCTGCACGAGACTCATAGAAGACAGGCGCGGAGACCAAGGCCAGGCCTATGGGGTCTTGCGGTGGGTGGACTGTATATAGGGCGGTAGCGGGTTTAACAAATGGCGAAAGGGAGTAGGGAGTGCACGCGTACTTTGAATCAGCTGCCTGCGATCTCCTCCAAGGTTGTTTTATCATTCTCACTCCACTTCTAGCAACGTGCTCGCTTCTAAGTTGGCGGTTCTCGCGGTTGTGCAGTAGCGGTAGGCAGCTCTGATGCGCGGCGACGCGTGCGTTACCACCGGTTGACGACTGCTGGCTGACTGCCTGTCCTTCGCGTGCAGAGGAAGCGGGACGCGGATAGAGTGATGGGAAGGGATGGAGGATGTAATGCTGCCATATATACGTGCATAAATCGCGCGCGCATAAAAATTACTAATATGACGGAAACTCACTTAATAAGATGTTAATATATAAATATATAGCCTATATTAGCTGTAAATGTCTCTGTAAAAGTCCGTACTGCTGTAAAACCTAAAGTTTTAATGTAAAATCTAAGATTTCGCAACTTATAATAGTAAAAGTCCGAACTGTTTTGTGATTATCGTTCATTGCGGACTTTTACCGGCATTCACATGGTATGAAAGCTGTTTATTTCGTCTTAGGAACCAAAAGCTCACTCAGCGATAGTCAAAATTTTACAATACGAACTCCCTACATGAGTTATAAATTTATAAACAAAATATAATATGAAATGAAAATTGTTTATTTCGTCGTAAAAGCCAAAAGCTTACTTAACGAAATTCAAAATTTTACAATGCAAATTCCCTAAATAAGTTATAAATTTATTAACAAAGTAAAAGAATATTTAAAGAAATTCTTTGATCTATCTGTCATCGGCTTTGTAAATAATACAAACTAAGGAATATGTGCGCTAGTGTATGCTGGAAGGAAAAAAAGGTAGTGGAAAAAAACTCCCGGTACTCTTTTTATTAACAAGTCCAAAATCTATTACAAAAGTATATTACTAACGCGATCGGAACTTGAAGCAGAGCGGATCATTTCCATGCTTCCTTGTCATTTAAATATTCGCTTGTCTATGTTTCGAGATATTACACGTTTCTTGAATAAAATCACAGGCAAACTAAATTCATTTAGGTATTTCATTCAAAAACCGTACACCAAGCCCCACAAAAGATTGCTGGACTTTAGCTTAGGATATCCTAAAAGACATGCCAAATGTTGAAAAAATAAGTAATGCAAATAAACGTAATGTGTTTGGTTAGGTTTGGTTACTCTCGGTACTAGGGCGACTAACCTGCTGTTACAGGTAAAAAATCTAAATGATATTTTAGCTATTTTATATGGGCTAAGCAAGCGAACTAGCAGACGGTCACCTGATCGTAACAGATCACCGCCGCCCGCAGAAATTAACAACAACAGACTGAGCGTACTCAACTTACTCGTACTCACCCATGTAAGCTAAGCTTTACAATTGTTTACCTGTGAGTCGGCCTCCGATTCTGCATTCGATTTTCTCATGCGAATATTATAAGTGAAGCGCATATCTCTGCACAGTCGCATTTACTGATTTATACTTTACAAGTTTCTACGCGTCGCTTCGCTCGATGCAAATAGCTTATGTGCTATGCCAGACCATCAGCATCTTAAATTCAGATCCGTTCAGTATTTTTTGGAGGAAAAACACACCCATTTATTCATTTGTCCTCACAAAGTCTTGCATTTATAATATAAGGATTTTTTGCAGTATCTTGTAAATAAAACGGGGCGCAAGTTCGTAATTGTGTTACATGAATTGCAGGTTTATAACCGTGATCACGTAATCAGTTGGTCTAGTGGTTAGTGAACCTGACTGCTACACCGAAGATCGTGGGTTCGATTCACACCTAGGACAAATTTTTCTGTGATGAACAGGAATATTTTTTTTGTGTGTCTGTGTGTAAATATTTAATAATATATATAGGTAATAAGATAGATCATATAGATAGATAATAAGAAATATATTTAAAACATAAATACATACTATATATTGAAAAAATAAATACATACATATATACAGATTATTTTTATCAGTTGTCTGAACAC
>DWJZ01005107.1:0-14477 GCA_018249125.1 Asbolis capucinus | reverse complement strand
GAATCCTGAAAGAAGAGAGAAGAAAAGTTAAGTTACAAGTGACTAGAGCTATTAGTGTACGGTGTCGCGAGTATACTGACGTGAGGACAGTGCCGTTAGTGTAGTGATTGTTGCGCAATTAGTGCAGAAACATTGGTGCCTGTGGTTATCCTGAAGTAAGTTTTAAATAAAGATACCATCTACACAAACCAGCGTATTCCTATCCCCAACCCTCTGCCGTAACAATATATCGCATCAGAACGAGAGACTATTGAATATTTGGAAGAAGTACGACTAAAATACGGGGACGTAAAGGGGAAGGCAAAGTATATAAAACTCAGAGTGCATTTTTTCTGTACACTGAATGTTTTTTAAAAATTCAGATGAGGTAATATCGAGATAAAGCAGGAAAATTTTTTTTGGATTTAATGTGTATCTGTTTGAACGAGCAACACGTGAAAACCCGCAGATTTCGATGAAACTTTGTAAAGTTAGTACTTATATCCACTAGTTCCATCCAGTTACCTAGGGATAGAGGAAGAAAGTTTGTGTGGGAATTTTCTTAAATATCAATCGGTTTTTTCGGTTCACTGGTAATAAAAAACAATTTATGCGTTTAAGCGAAGCTGCGAGTATAGTCATTTATATAATAATTTAATATATTTCGATTGGATTTGTATATAAAATAGTAGCTTTCTGCATTTCTGTTTCGGTTAAACTGTGCATTAGCTGTTTCATAGTACCTCGTCCGCGTAATATTGGTTAAAGCGGTAAAAGATCTTTGCTTCATGTTATGAGTAAAGATAGGGGCCGTAGACGGGATAAATAATAGAGAGTGAGAGAGAGAGGGAGTGAGTAAGAGAGTGAGGCAACCACTCGTATCTGGAGAGGCATCGGGATCTGAAATGACCGCACCGACGCGGTCCCTGACTCATAGAGCGGGGCCCTGCTACATTAGCTTACCCGTTCCATGTGGGGACAGCGGGTACATCCCTATATTCGGTGCAAATTCGATCTAGAATGCTTAATAACAAACCGTTGCCTAGCAACCTGTGACAAACGGGAGAATTAAACTTTTTGTTGTTTTATCAGTTGTTAACTCTTCTGCACCAGTACATTTTTGAAAACTTTTATATATCATTTGTTACTTGCTAATACGTAAAGTGTATCAATCACTAAATTATAAAAGTATTAAACAAAATACATACTTCAATAGGTTGAAAGGTTGTTAACTCCTTCATGACATCAAGGATGTCAGAGTATGAGTTTGTGAATGATGTTGTGTATTGTAATTTTTTGTGTGACTGGTATAACTATATTTATTTGTAGTTTGTATTTGTTCTTTGATCAATATATTTTTTAAATATAAAGAATAATTTAGTGGAAAAAATCTGATTTATATAAGTTGGTGAAAACCCTACAAAATATTTAATTATGTTTTACATTTATTCCGGGTCGAAGTTGCACTAAGTATAATGTTTCATAGCATATGGATAGCAGCGACCTTACCATCAAGCGACCCCTGTGTTTAACTCAACATTATTGCGGCCCATGTCTTACTACTGGACTAAGGTCTCTCACAATGTGTGGGGTCTGGTTAAGTCCAACGCTGGCCAAAAGCGGATTGGAAGTCAACACACCTTCGAGAACTTTGTCAGGAACACTCCCAAGTCTAGGTTTCCACAATATGTATTTCTTCACCAAAACAAATAACTTGTAATAATTAGCTTGTAATACGTACATAACATTTGTTTGAATGTCTGATGTGCGTGGTGCAGGATTTGACCCAGGTCCTTCCATTCGAGACCAACGTTCAAATCTGTTTTATTTAAATTTATTTAAAAAAAAATTTTTACTACACATTAGCGATGCCTTTGGTTTTCTTTGCATGGGTGATAGTTAGTAATTATCCTGGTCACATCAACCTGGTATCGATTTCTGGTACCGACGAATTCTGGTATCAGATCGAGATTATAAAAACCTGTCTTTACTGAGATTCGAAGGCATAAAGAAAGTCGTAAAGCTAATTGTTTTCATGTGCTGCGATCTTTTTCGTCTCGCCTTGCTGTGTCGGTGGCAACAATGCAGTTTGGCAGGTTCAAGAGCCTCATTTCGTTACCTGTCGTTTGAGATCAACAATTACACGGCGGATGTTACGTGTTGTTGGTAACTAAATAATCAATAATTGCAATTGGATCGCCATCGAGATACGATTACGTGACCTGATGATACTTGCCTCAATTGTCGTACCTGAGGACTTTTAGGACGAAGCTGAGGAATGTACAGAAAAGTCAAAGACAATGCGCTCTCCCACTGTCCTAAGGTTGACTGGCAAAGAACGCTTTTAGCATTTAGTCCGCTCTTTGTTCCATCTTTATGGTTCATTATCAAGGAGAAACGCGCGCTCAATAGTAGACTATGAAAGCCATCCTATGCATCGCAGCCAGGTTTAATGCCAATTAGGTTGTAAAAATGAATTAATCATTTACTTTAGTAATATTATTTCTATGGGACTTATTACTAATTACCAATATATTATGCACATAAAAATTTACATGAAATTATTGACCGCAAATAAAATAGTGATCAGTGTTGGAAATTGTTTGATACTTCTGTATTTCAAGGACACGGTCAGCTGGCAGTCCCAGCTGTTATCTATAGACAGCAAAACATTAAAAATCTTCGGCTCACATCACTACTTTTGACGTACGTAATGGAGAATTCTCTGTGCGTTTTCACTATGGAGAACTTATATTACTAAAGGAGTCATTTGTCAAATGGATATTCAGTACAATTAGGTATTACTGAAGAAGCTTCTAGGTACCTATCTATGTGAACTATTTTTTATGTACATTACGCAATAATTGAATTTGAAATCCAACGTAAAATCACATCAATCATGAAAAATCAAATTATAAAAATATGTGGCTGGAATTGTCCAGTAGGTGTAATGATTAATGGAGTCTTCGAGATATTACATTTTCGACTTCGACCACAATATATGCAAAAGATTTAATAAATTTTAGTCCCACTTCTGGGCTCAGGTCTCCACTCCCAATGTGAGGGCTACAGGCCATAGTCCACAACGAAGGCCAAGTGTGGACTGATGGACTCGATACTTTAAATGATGTTAGACTGCTAGCAAATTGAATATTATAAAGCTGAAGAGTTAGTTTGTTTGAACTTGGTAATCTCGAGAATTAACGAACTGAATGGAACATTTCTTTTTGTGTTGTATACTCCATTTACCGAGGAAGGTTAAATGATTTTTTTAATTCCGGAAAACCACTTTACTACCGCGTAATAACAGATTAAAATTGGTATAGCAAGTCTGAAACCTCTTAACAAATTTACATAAAATTACGCACAATTGTAGATTATACAACAGCGTTACTGTTAGGATACTTCTTTATCCCGTATAATAATTTTGTTCCCACGGGATAACAGGTAAAATTTCATAATTTATATGGCACAATATCGTTTGCCGTTTTACCTAGAACATGTATAAACAGCATGCGACTTTGTATATTTCCTACGCCTGATGGGATGAGACGGAATTACTGGGATGGGAGCACAATACAACCTAGAATAAAACAATCTTTGTACACCGTATCCTGCAAATATTAAATAATTCATAATTTTTATAAACGGGTTACTCAAGCGACATAGTCGGATTTTCCCGACTAGTTGATGGGTGATTAATATTTAAATAATTCCATAATACAGTATGAACATGTTGCGAAGATTTTCATGTCAGACTTTCTTCATTCTTCGTCATTACAAAATGCGAAACCCTTTATAATGTTCGCCGCCATAATTATTCCGACCAAAAAATCAGTGGCCAGAAATTTTTGTCTCATCTTAATTCTACTCTTGTTCTGGAAAATGATGCGGCAAATAAACAAAAAGTTTAGGAATGTAGGAATTTCACAAACGTCTCCTGTTGTGAGTCATTACGATAACCTAAAAGTTCACGATAAGACCAGGGTATTTGTTTTTACTGTATTTTATTAGTGTCATTTTTATGGCAATTTTGCACCAGAAAAGGAAAGGATAATCCGATTTTTGCTTACAAAAACGATTTTTATGTTATTGCGATACAGATTTTATAAATAAACTTAAATCTTGCTATGTATCATAATGTTACAAATAACAAAATTTAAAATACGCATAAATAATGAACACATCTGTTATTTATTTCAACATAACACTCGCATATTAAATTCACAAAAATTACAGAGAAGTTTAATAATGCGTTCCCGGTCAATATCGTTTGATATTCAGCTCGTATCGTGGTGAAGGTATCGTTTTATTGGCGTATGATTAACGAGGCGGACGACAGTGAAGGTAGAAATAGATGTATAGCCCACCGCCGGCGATTCCCAGAGCTGGGCTCGTCCAAGTAATCACCGCGAGACCGACATTTTCTGACGGAACTTTTGATTACAATGTTAACAAGCCGTTCCATATTGCACATGAAGCTTGATTTTGCTCCAAGATGACGTTACGAGATATTTTGTTATGATATAATCGCAGGCTTTAAATGGACTACATGCTGTTTTAAAAATCTTTCTGGAATGATAACTATAATTTTTAACGGCAGATGTAATCTAACTTAAGGAGGTTGGAAATTAACCGCCTTGTGGCATAATTTTTATGAATATTTATTTTGAGAGGAATTCCTCCAAAAGTAACCGAACCCAAAGCTTCTTGCCCACAAAAACTCCCCAGGGCATTTGCCCGACGTATTTCGAGAGGCTCCAAGATCTCACACGAACGCATAGGTGCTTTCACTGCGTAATATTTTGAGAAATTTTTAGACAGTATCAACCTAAATTTTAATGAAACTGGGTATAAAAAAAACTTAAATTAATAATAAAAAATATATGTTTATATTAATAATATTAATGTATATTAATATATTAGTAAATAAATATTTTCTTATATTAATAATCATCTTTACAAGTGAGCAACTCAGCATCTTGCAGATTCTGCAAATGAAGCAGAGGAAACATAACCACTGGATACTCTGCGGACGCGCAACATTTACTGTAGAAATCACACAGTAGGGGAACTCCTAATCATGTCTGGAAATTTGAGGGATCTGGAACCCAAGAACGTCCTACGGTTTATTTTGACTGGAGGCCTTGGTGATATACATAGTTGGATTAGGTCTGGCTACAATAGATCAAACATGATCACAGTGGCCTTTTGTATTTACGTCCCTTACTCATCTCTACCATACCAAATAAATAAAAAATTACAAGTCCATCTTAACATACATTATTTATAACATTTTCTGATATTAAGCAGATAAACTAACAAGAACTATTAGAAGCAGTAATTGATTTAGTCCCTTCCGTCTCTGTTAGAGGATGTGGCGTATGACGTCACAAGCCATGTTATTGGCTGTGACATCAACAACAACAACGTTTTGTTATTAAAACTGTAACGGGTACGTAGGATTTTCGTAATTTATACCAATATATCGGTTGCATGAATCCAGGCAAGACTTTTGTCGGGAATAAATCAGTAATCGTGAGTACCCGTATCGATTGTATACAACATAATGACTCAATAATCGTGAGTACCTGTTACATTTTTAAAGAATGTACACAATGATGACAGTTTAATTACCCAAAATCTCTTGTTGATACAGAGTGAATATCGTTTCGCGGGTGGAGGGTACCCCCGCGCGACCAGTAGTGGTGGAGGCCGCGGCGGCGGACTTTGCTCGGCGGCGCTGGTCGGCGGAGCCCTATTTGCTGCGGTCGCCGTTCTAGCAGTTGCTGCACTCGCTTTCTACATGGGAGCCCTAAGGCCAGATAATGGGGAACGTAAGTAATCAAATTAAAGATTCCTCTTTATCTCCTCGTCCTACAGTAATCCTCCTTCCCATTATTCTTCTGTCACGCGTCCGTCAACGGTATGTTGGTGGTATGTCTGGGGTCAGTTAGTATTCACATTCATTTCAATTGCTTCAGTCTGGTGCTGCTAATGTCCATGGGCGGCGATTTTCACTTAACATCAGGTGAATCGTCTATTTGTTTTCCTGCTTTTCACATGGAAAAAAGTTAAGATTAGGTAATTTTAGGTGTGAAAAGGGGACGAACACCATTTTATTTCTCAACTAAAGTCACGTAGGCTTTTCTTAGCACCTAACGTATAGAATATATATACAGTCAAACCAAAAAAATCAGCAACGTAGTGAGAGTTAAAGCGACAGGAGCATGAAAATATTGCACCATGATTGGTCGAATTGGAATTGCGTCATATTATAAATCGCAACTATTTGTGTACCATACTATTATAAAGTTGAGCGGTCTAATGTTTCGCCAGAAAAAGTACGCCTTAGATGCAGGGGCCAGCAACTATAGGTATTACTTTTGTTTCACTGGCCCGTCTATTGTCGTTAGTGAAGCTGACTGCTAGGCCGGAGCAGGTTTGAGCTCCATCCAAAACAAAATTTTCTGTGTTGAGCAGGAATGAGCATGACCAGAACCAACTTTTCCATGATAAGTAGGAATGTTTGTTCTGTGTCGGGGTGTTACTAAAATTTCTATATAAATATGTACTTAAAAATATACATATATGTATATGTTTGTTTATTAGAATTTTCATCACCAACACATCATCACAAGCAAAAATGCTTAGCCGTGCGATCTCTTTTGAGATATTTGTTTATTTAGATATTTATTTTGTGGCGAGAATTATTTTAATGAGTCTTTATCCTTGCATGAATAACCTTATCGTGATGTGAATAATGAAGATTAACATTAACCATGGACTTTTTGATCTCCAGCAGTGTAACATGATCTTAAGATAATTATTCATTAAATAATTACTATGTGATTTGAAGCACATCTGCATACTTTGTGATTTTCTAAGTGCCTTGTTTAAAAACCAGTTTATGCAATATATAAAAATATGTTATAGAGAATTGTAATCTGTAGGTAAATTGGCTGCGTTGTCATGTTGGTTTAATTCTACGATCGCAATACAACCATAATGGATCCAATTAATTTATAATATATTTAGAAAAGGCTGTGGATTTTGTTAATAAATAAAACTTTTCTATTCATTACCAGTTTAATATTGGGCTGGATATGGAAGCAAACTTTTTATTTTGTTAAGATGAGTATTTTACACAGGTCTGAAATTTCAGTAAATATAAATTATCTTAGGCTAAGTATTTCATTTGCAAACAATGTTTTTTTTATAATGACAATACACTTCACAGATATTGTGTAAGTTGCTCCGATATATTTATTTATTATTTCTTTAGTCTATTAAGTCATAGGCTAACGGTTTGAAAGTTAGTCTATCTAACGGGAGGTTTGGAGTTCAATCCTTGCGCCTACCTCTAATTTTCAAAGTTATGTGCGTATCAGAAGGTGACTGTTACTTGCTTAGGTGAAGGAAAACATCCTGAGAACTTTTGGGAGTTCTTCGAGTTTTTGAAGGTGTGTGAAGTATACCAATTCGCACCTGGCCAGTGTGGTAGACTCTGCCCTATATCCCTCACATTGTGCGAGGAGACCATATCCCAGTATTGGTTATAGGACAATTATGGGTTGCAATTATTAATAATATTAAGTAAATAATTTTAATGTTCTTTTTCAGCAATAATGACATTCGAGGGTACATTTAGAGTAACGCGAGGGGATGTCTATGGTGGGGTACCAGGAAGCCCCGCGTGGAAAGAGAGAGCACGTCGGTATGGGGTCTCACTCCGGCAGGTGTACTCCGCACCCTCGACCCTGCGGCAGGCCTTCGCTGGTGCTCACGTCACAGGATTCGGTGATCGAAGACTAGATGTTCACTTCAGATTATATCTAGATAGGAGAAAAATACCTAGGTGAGTTAAGAAAGTTCAATTTATAACTTACTCCATTTATTTCTTTAAAATTTCGAATAAATATTAATGAGCTTTTTATTTTTCAGTTCTGTAAATAATATAGAAGAATCATTAAAAAATATTTTAATTCAAGCCTTAGTTTCAAAACATCCTGCTTTTGGGCAAATTAAAATAGATCCAACTAGTATCGTTATAAAAAGAGATTTGGAACACACATATCACTCAGAATCATACGTCAAAGAGGCATTAAATGAAAGCATATCTTCAAATTATTCAAAGAACTCGTCATCACAAAATGGAAAAGATAAGGTATTGCAAAGTAGGGTTGGAGTAGTACGGAAAACGACAGTGAAGCCGAATCAGTCACATAAACAAAAAGATTTGGACGAACCTGACATAGATACCGAGAATATTCCAGTAGTGCAAGGATCCTTTCAAATAACAAAAACAGAAGCTGATATCACCGAAAACAAGCAGTTAAAACAAAATGTGCCACCAACGCGTCACGATGACAAACCAAAACCACAAACTACTACTAAAACTACTACAGCTAAAACTACAACAACAACAAAACCATCTACGGTAAAATTAAGTACGGTAAATAAAAGAATTCAAGCAACCACACCAAAACCTAGACCGTTCACCATAAAGTCAACAATAAACATAAAACCAAAGACAGAATCAACTATAAACCGTATTACGGAAAAAAGTTCTACAAAAGTTATAACTTCAACAGAACCGTCATCAACAACGACTATTCCTACTTCAACAGCTAACGTTTCTCAGATACTCCTGGATTTACTAACAAACAAAAACCATGATCAAGATTTACCGAAAATTGATACTTTATTTACAGTACCACATGTAATTGATAATGAACCATGGCGACCAATAACGAGGCCTTACTATGAAACAACAAGTAAACAATCATCAATATCAGAAGAACCTACAAGTGAAATAAACGCAAAAGATAGAATAGGCGTTGCAGAAGTAGTTGAAGATATATCTTTAATAGAAAGTATGCTTACTCCAATACCGCCCGTTAGACATCGAGAAAAATCTACGCGCAGACCTGGAGGTCTGTATAATATAGATCCAAACTTAGCAGCTGACGTTTATGTACCAAACCCTGTGTATACAAGCTTTACTCTTCCTACATTCGTACCACCACTAAAAGATATGGAAACATTAGGTTCGAGCTATCCTAAGCCCCATCCAATACCAGTAGATAAAATAAGTGCAGTTGTTGAAGATATTTCTGAGTCTAAAATAAATGATGACGATAACGATGGAAAACCTGTAGAGAGACCACCTAAAGAGAAGACTACCTCTATGACTATAAACGTTGTACAATATGATTTACAAGATAATAGTACTGAAAAAGTATCTGTGGAAGGTGCATCAATATTAAAAAAACATAACATAACGACATTGAACTCAACAATTGAAAGAGATATTAATCGAATCATTTCAACAACAGAAATCAACTATAGCACAGAAATTCCTTCCAGTAGTACAGTTAAAGCAATTGAAGTACAAAACCCTAAAGAAAATTCAACTAAGCGACCAAATAACAAAGTATCAATAATTCCTACTACAAGTACACCACATCATACTTGGGAACTCGTAAATACCTCTACTAATGAGAATGACACTTTCAGTAAAACTTCACCAGAAAAATATTTTAATGATACATTGCAAGCTATTATTACCAAAAATGATGCTGTCTTTCCTAATACAACACCAAAGTTTCCAAGCAAATTCTCTATGTTACGTAATTTAACAGATTTAATCAAGAAATATTCACCTACTACAACAGAATCACCACCACCACCACCTCCAAAAGAGGTACTTGATGATGTAGTTGAAGACCGGCAAGATACAGCTAAAGTAATAGGATCTGTAGAAGTAGTTTCCGATGAAGAATTAGAAACAACGACACCAGGTGTAATTACGCTTATGCCTGCAAAATCTAATTTAGGGCTAAACCGACCCTTACGACCTAGACCTAAAATAAAGGTCGAGCCACAAACAGAACAAGAAAGTTTTCGCAGTTTTTTTGGTAACGATAAACATGCCCAAAAAATGATAGAAGAACTTGGAACTGAAGATTACATCCAAATTTACAATTTGTCGGGAAATATTCCTGAAGCTTCCGAAATTGTTACTACTGCTACAAATGTTGATGGTGAAATTATGCACGAAAAGTTATTTCTAGCTAATGATGAACTTCCATCTAATAGTAACAGACTTCCGAAATCTAGCGATGATCTAAATAATCCTAGTAAGCTTCGTGAAAATGAATCAAATACAAATCAAACAAATATACCGCAAGGTACGTACAGAGTATCATACCACGTAACTGGAAGTGTGAGTAGCAAGCAAGCTAATAAAACTCAAAGTCTGCCAGCTTACGAGTTAGCTTTAGAGCCAGATGTTGTTTTGGAAATACCAGTAAATCAATCAAGTACACTCACTATAGATAAGTTACGAAAGCTTGCAAGCCTTGCTACAATTTCTGATAATAATAACAATAGCTTATTTCGTTCACCGGGAGGAATAATTTCAACAAAAGCTATTCCATCCAGTTATACACTAAACCAAGCGGGATTTAAGATACTAACAAAAAGTTTCAACAAGATACAAACAAACAAACATGAAGAAAATGCTTTAGATAAACCGGAGAAGACATATAGCAAACCATATCAGACAAAACCTCAAAAAGAAAAAGAAAAGGAAAATACCACAGAACCTGAAGTCGAAGGTGAGTTAAATTTCTGTAATTCGATTATATTATTTATTTAATAGAAGAATGCGCCTTTACCATTGACCCTTGTTTCAGATATTTGTAATAATGGAACGTCATTCCAATGTACCAGTGGCACTTGTCTTCCGCTAACTTCACGGTGCAATCGATTATTGGATTGTCCTGATGGAGAAGACGAGCGAGCATGTTCATGTGCAGATTATTTGCGTGCAGAATTTTCGCAATCAAAAATTTGTGATGGGGTTGTAGACTGCTGGGATTACTCTGACGAAAATAATTGCGGTAAGACCCTTTTGATGCATTTTTTTCTTTAATCGTCATATAATCAAATCCTCCCCTTCTTTATTTGTCACTCGCCCTAAATGGTTGTATTGTAAATGTTTCAGAGAATGTTATCATTGTCGCGGTTGCTTAAAATTGTGTATTCCTTTATTCCCGCTTTGACACTCCTGCATGGTGTTGCTTATATCCATGAGCCAGATGATCACTTCCTAATCCTATGATCTAGTGCTCGTTGCCTTATAGATAAAAAACAGCTTCTCTCGTTGTTTAATGTGAACTTTGCATATTTAAGATTGGTGCGGAAAAGGACAATACGTCTGCGCTAACGCCAGGCAATGCATAGAGATGATAAGAGTGTGTGATGGAACTCCAGATTGTCCTCTTGGGGACGACGAGAAAAGTTGTGTGGCTCTGGCTGATGATGTTGATAGTAACGAAGTGATTCCATATAATGAGGAAGGTTAGTAAAATGAAGTTTGATCAATTACTGATCCAAAAGAAGTAAAAGATAAGTTAGTATTTATATATGCTTGTAGGCCGTTGGCTTGTGTCGATTGTAAGTAACAGCTAAGTCAAAGCTAAAGCTAAGCAATGGGCTAAGTCGAAAAGAGTATCCCCTAGTGGCCAATATTTCTTGACCGCTCCATGATTCAGAAGGCACGTAATCCGTCGGATCTGATTGTTATTGTCAGATAACAGTCGATATGCTTTGTAAAAAGGCTTCCAGCGGTCTACAATTTTCCTCCACTTGGGTTGGCAGCTAACCCCACCACCAATTCGTATTGTTGTAGCAGTAGTAGCAGCTCAAGACCACCGAAACCCAGTTACGAGGGGAGAACGGTACTGTGCACACATAGCACCACATCACAAAGTGATGAATCATTAATGGGTTTTCATACCATTTCAGTTTTCACGTGTTAATGAGTTCCAGCGGACTAGAAATTTGTTTCAATTACGGATGACATTCCTATGCGGGATTAGTAGGAGAAAAGAAGATGATGATTTGAGAGAGCATAAAAATTTATAAAATAGATTTTAATATAGCATTACTTAATAACGACAAAATGAGACCTTCTTTACCAAGATAATCATTTTATAATTTCAGGTTTCGTGATGGTGAGAAAACGTGGTGTTTGGGGCAGACTCTGCGTTGAGAGCTTCGAAGATGTAGTTGCTCAGGCACACAGCTCATTGAAGTTACCAGACTTAGGTCGCGCCGTCTGTCGAGCTATGACTTTCCAGTAAGAGATTTACAAGTTACAAAAATTTATCACATTGGTACTGGATTTTACTAATATTATTAATGTGAAAGTTCATGATGGTTGTTAAGTCTTTCAGAACTGATCTGAATGATATTTGGCACAGAAATAGATTGTAGTCTGGAAGAAAACATAAATTACTTTTTATCGACATGCCACGCGAGCGATGTCGCGGACGGATACTACTTTCCAATACATGTCAAATTGATTATTCTTTCTTTTGTTCGAATTTCAAATGGACAATTTCTTGTTCCAGTGAATCCCCCTGGGTGCGGGAGGCCCGGGAGGGTCGGTCCACTAGCTCGGCGGGATACTGGGAGGTGTGGCACAACGCTAACGCCCGCGCGGCAGACTCCAGACTCACCTTCAGGAGGTCCTCGTGCGCGCGACACCGGGCGCTCCGCGTACGCTGTCAGGACTTTGACTGTGGCATCAGACCGCATGCTGATGCGCAAACACCTAGGTATTTGTCTCAATATTGTACTTAATAATGGAAAGACTTATCTATGAAGGTGTTGCAACAAAATTGCAGAAAAAAACTTGTGGGTTCACATAAAACATTTTGTGTAACAAACTAACAATACACCTTTGTAAAGGTCAGCTATAGATTCTATAGATATTCTGGAAATCTTTGCAAGAGAGCTCAGTACAGTGCAATTAAAAAGTAAGAGCCGACAAGATATCACCTATCAGAATATCCCTTAAGTTTACAAAAATATAGTTGTCTCATATTGATTAAATATTATTAGTATTTGGATATTAATTAAATTGCAAATTTGGGTGTAATCTGGAAACAATTTAGCGAACCTTTGCTTTTGCGACAATCAGGCGCTTTAACAATGAGCGCAGTCGATATACCACTGATAGAGATTAAATATTTTGCTTAGTTTAAGCTAAGTTTAAGCAGTGAAAGCCTAACGGTTTGAATGTAGGGCTCTTGAACGAAAGGTTTCTAAACCTAATTTTCAAAGTTATGTGCGTATTACAAGTTGATTATCACTTGCTTCGGTGCAGCAAAACATCGTGGGGAAACTGCAGTCCTAAGAGTTCTGTATGCAGTTCTCGAAGATGTGTGAGATCCAACAATCCGCTCTTGGTCAACGTGGTGGGCTATGGGCAAGACATATCGTGAGAGGAGACCGAAGCTAAGCAGTGGGGCAGTTATGGATTATTGTGACGATGACTGTGTAAGGCATTAGCGCCATCAATGAGTGTTGAGGCGCTACCTACGGCAGTACTGTGTGGTAGGGTTGGTAGGCGTGTATCTGACGAGCACGTGCGCTGGGGCAGGGTGGTGGGCGGCGGCGGCGCGGCGGAGGGCGCCTGGCCGTGGCAGGCCGCGCTCTACCGCGACGGAGACTTCCAGTGCGGCGCCACGCTGGTTGCTGCGCAGTGGCTGCTCTCCGCTAGCCATTGCTTCTATCAGTGAGTACCTATATTTATTTACTGATACTCGCAATGATTGTTTGTCTAAGTTTTCATCCCTTTGTATGGATCATGGTCACGGGTAAGGGATAATAAATTTATCATTAGGGTACTTATAGTCAACATTTTTTCATTCCTTTTTATGAATTAAATCAAATAACAGGTTACATAAACCAGGTTCTAGTGAGTAGAAAGTACTTGAGTTCTGGATAATGCAGGCCTCAGTCCCGATTACTCTTGGTTCCGAGAGACCCATGCTCTATAGTATACCATTAGAGAGTAGTGTCCATTAATAACATGGCATTAAATTCGAACTAACGTCGTGTAATTACCTACATACATTAAGTCAAACATACATGTGCACTATATTCCAGAGCGACCGAAGCGCACTGGGTAGCGCGTCTCGGCGCGTTAAGACGCAGCGCGTGGCCGCGCGGGCCGTGGGAGCGTGTCGCGCGTGTGCGACAAGTGATCCTCCACCCGCAGTACGCGCCGCGCGGCTTCCGGAACGACATTGCGCTGCTGCGGGTGGACGCGGTGCCGCTGCACGCGCGGTTGCGGCCTGCCTGCCTGCCGCCGCCGCGCGTGCAGCCGCCCGCCGGCAAACACTGTACTGTTGTTGGCTGGGGACAGCTGTATGAGCATGAGCGAGTATTTCGTATGTATTATTTTCTAATTTTATGTTTCTGTATTTCAAATCTCACCGTAAAAGTGTAACTTTAAACCTGATATTTTCCAGTTCATTCTTAAGCTAACCTCAATATCAAGAGTCACCACTATACTCAAACTCACCTTAGTTACTTATCTTAAATATCTGGTGACTAAAACAGAGTCCAAAGCTTATGGTTGTTAAAAAAAAAGAGCAAACATTTTAGGTTATATTAATATCTTATTTCCAGCGGACACG
>DWJZ01005106.1:0-14479 GCA_018249125.1 Asbolis capucinus | reverse complement strand
CTTACTCTATTTTTCGTTATTTCTACAAAACTCGCGTATTGTGACATTGACAAGTTGCTGCAATCCATGACATTAGTGTTTTGAACATGATAATTTTATGAATATAAACAATACTGAAAAACGGACATCATATTTATAACTATTACTACTATTATCGAAAAGCAACATTATTAATAGAACTTATTCAATTACCTTAAGGTTCAGTTTTGTTCGCAAATAACAAGCGATCCTGATATGTATAAAATGTAATTACTTACGTATATATCCTTCATTGACAGCAGATAACATAATTAAAATTAATATTATTACAATCCTACTAATACCACAAATGCGAAAGTTTGTGACGATGGATGGATAGATGGACTGATGGATACAATACAAACACTTTATTGCACACCACAGGAAATAATATCAATAAATAATGAACAAAAGTTGATGATAAGTGTGTGATGTAAAGATCGACTCGTACAAATCGGCGGTCTTATCGCAAAGAGCGATCTCTTCTAGACAACCACTAGAAAAAGAATAACGATTTTATGTGAGAAAGCTAAATATCTAAAAATATCTGTGTTACTCAGTGTATAACAAAACAGACTTAAAAATACAGGTTCAAAGGGAAGTTATAACTTCTATGGATGTTTGTGACTTCTTTACTCAAAAACTATTAAACGGTTCTGAGTGAATTTTGGCACATAAATAGATTGGAATAACACACAGGCTAACTTTTATCAACTTATCATGCGGAAATGGCGTTGGCAGGCACTATTAGAAAATAATATTATCAATCTTATTAAAATAAAAAATGAAATAAGTAACCACGACAGAGACAGATGAGAGACGCACAGACAAATAAACAAAAAATATGAAGTGAAGTAAATAAGAGAGTGTGCTCAAACATCTTACTAAAAGAGATACTGCAATACCTCAATGGGAATATGAGTCATGTTATTTTTATAATCTTAATATCTTTTTTTTTAAGTTGAATGAAAGCTAATGTATAAGTGGACTTAGACCAGCTTCTTGAAGCGGGAAACACATTTTATATTCTTCTTAGAAGAGAAGCAGTCTATAGTTGAAGCAACAGGGTTAACAGCGACAACAAAGGATCTCGGACATAAACATCAAATGAAGTAATAATAAAAAGAAAGTAGAGAAGCAGGAACAAAACGAAGCAACGTGTAAAAAGAAGAAAAGTGGAGAAAGAAGAAAAGAGAAAAATTAGAATAGATAGAAAAAGAGATGGGGAAAGAAAGTATAAGTAAGAAAAAGAGAAGAAACGAGGAAAAAAGAGAAAAATAAGAAGAGAGACTAAAAAAGAAGACAGAACTTACCTTCCTCTGGACTCCTCCAAGGTCCCTCTGTTCCCTCTCTAAACACCTCCGGTTCAAACTCAGAAGGGTACTCCATGTCAGTATACTGATAGTCCTCGGGGTATCCATTAGTCAGTCGGTTCAGTTTGACGATGCGAGGTTTGGGAGGACTAGCATTAGCAAGCATCGCTAGCTCCTTCTCTTTTTTCCGTGTTTCTAGTATTTCGTAGTGAATTTGATGAAGGATGAAGCGTATCCAACTCTGTAAAATTGTTTTATTTAAAATAAAAATAAAAATTCAATATTAGTTTCTGTAATTAACCAATAAATGGGTTAAACAAACCAAAGTGTTCACTATTGTCTAGCTTTAATCTGTTAATGGCCCACTACTGATGATCCCATGATCAGTCATGGGTCTCCTCGTGACTGGGGAGGTTTGGAGAATACTTCACTACGGCGATTTAGCTAGGATCAGAGGAAAGGTTAATAGCTAACCTATGGGTCGGTAGTTTTTATACTGCCCTAAGACCATTGACAAGGTTTCGCGATTGCCATCTGACGATACTAACGGCTATACATGCTTTCTGAAGCAAGGAAGCGACCACAAGTTTATTCTCCACTGAGACAGCGGGCACTCATCTAGAGGGAGGGGAAGGGAGAGACTTTTGCAAAATTTCTCTACTCCACCGACCTCAACAGACACGACACCCAATCAAACAGAGTACTAATAAACCCTACAGACCTGAATCAGAGAGACGAGGTCAACCTTCTGATCAGTCCCGCGGTCAGGCAGTATCAGCCCGAGCGCCGCGGCTTCAGGTACAGTACGAAACGCGCGCAGGAAGTTGCTCGCCTGACACGGCGCGCCACCAGACGTATCCAACATCCTGAACAGAAAACCTGAAACCAAAAAAACTTCTATTTTAGAACATTAGGAAAATACATTGTTTTGTATGGAAATAGCCGACAAATGAGCAGCCATGTGACCGTCATACGCATCAGCAACGTCAAAGGAATCACAACTTACCATCAGGTAAGATTGTGCTCAGGCATTAACATATAGTAAGTATAGAAACGAATTATAGCGAGAGAGCGGGTGAGTAGCGGAGAGTAGAGGGTAGTAGGAGTCACATGGAATTTGTCGAAAGACTATTTGTCTTTTTAATTTAAGTAATTACGATTTTTAATAATATCCATAATAATTATTACGAAGCCTTACTACTAATGTATTCCCTTATATCGCCTCTTACGGCGAATTAGTTTATGATAATATAGGGTTGATATAAGAATTTAAGCGAAAATCCGTTCAAGTCAGTCTTACAACTATCAAAAAATTTGGACTCAAAAGTCAGATCATATTGACGCAAGTTAGAAGAGATCTACATCTGCAGTAGACATTAATAGGCTTATGGATGGATATATGGACGGATACATGGATGGATGGACTAATGTATAGATGGATGGATGGATACATGCTTGTATGGAGTAATGAATACTTACGTGCTTCGGAAGGCACGTAAAGCCGTCGTTCGGACTTGTACTCCTTAGATAGCAATCATTAAGCCAAGTCGGAACCCTTAGGGTGGCATAAAAACTTCAACTGCACTGATGAATACATTGGATTAATGAATGGCTGGATAGATGTATGTATTGGATGGATAGATGGATGGCGGGTTGGATGAATGGTTAGACATATGGTCTTGTGGATGGATATAAAATTAAAATAACATTACCAAGCTCGCAGCTCAAACAGAACTCCTTCGCGCAGGTATGCGCTAACAACATCGACTTTAGCGGTGGAATGTAATACAAAACCTGGAATCAATAAAAAAAAAAACTATACGATATTGTTTATATAAAACGTAGTCTCATTGACAAGGGATTATGAGCTCTATTTGCCGTGCACAAAGTTGTTAATGCTTAGTTATATCACTCCTTCTATTATTAGTAATATTGTATAAAATTAAACTTGTGTGTTAGTTTGTCAATAAGCGCATTTACCAATTTCAAGTTCATCCTTTACACTTGTATAACAAATATTAAAGGTCTATTCACACTTGCGAGTCAAATCAAAAAAGTAAAACAACATCAACAAGAGTATATTTACACAAAAATGAATATGTGTTAGAAAGAATGATTATACACATATGACATAATATTAGCTCCGAAAAAGGACCACACTCAGTTAAAAAGTCACTACTGGTTTTCAGTGTGGCCCCTTTTTTTTCAAGCGTAGTTCGAACAAGAACGTAATGCACTTCAAATCAAGAGTGAATAGGCTTTTGCTAAGTGATATATATGTATATATATATATATATATAATTAATTCCTATATATACATATATTTAATTCCTAATTGAAATAAAGATGTACATTTATTTTTTTCTGTATTTTTTTATCTACCTGTAGCATAGGATTGCAGTAGGAATTTGGCAGAGTAGCCTCCAAGCCGGGTAACCCAGTTTTATTACACTCTTCCAATTCGTCATTCGGACCATGCTTATTGATTCTTATATCCAACTGTAATGTAAACAAGGTTTATTTAAAATACACAAGCTATAATTATAGATTTATAATACAAACACACAAAAATTTCATAATTGTATTTTTAACCGTTGAGGAGTTCCCTTGCCTGGAGCCAATTTTGAACGTAGTATCTTTGTCGATAATCAATACAAAATCTTTGCCATCTTACCTATATTACCTATTTCTTAGAAAAATAACGAAATAAAGTTTGTACGTTGATAAATTTCGTTTTATTGTTAAATCCTTTTGAATTCGATTTTTCACTTAGATGCTAGGTGAAAGGCTTTCTGAGACCTAATATCCGGCTTTATGACTTCATCACCCCAGGTAAGATACGTCAATTTTTTTTAATAATTATCATCAAATTCGTCACAACTGATTTTCTAATAATCTCTGATCTCTAATATACGCGACTTTTTAGCCGACAGATTCTCGTTACAAAAGAGAGGAATTTGGTATGCACATTTGCAATCGGCTTTTAACGACATCGATTTGAAAGACGTTCGGCAACGAAATGCACAAGGAAAGCACAGCCAGGTTTTTACTTTGTATAAACGTGTCTCTATACTGTGTATCTATAACTGGTATATAATAAAGAGCTATATATCTATCTAAATGCGAAAGTTTATGAGGATGGATGTTTGTTACTCCATCACGCAAAAAGTACTGAACAGATCTGAATGAAATTCAGCACAGGGATAGATTAAAGTCTTAAGTAACATATATGCCAGTTTTAATCGACATACCACGAGGACGCGGCTGCTGGCAACACTAGTTCATTACATAGAATAATAATTCAACTATTTTAATACAGAGATATACTTTAAATTACGTTACTTTTGAAATAAAATTGCGTATTGTTTCTGTTTTATATGTATGATCAGCGAGTTTACTACTAAAACGGTAAGTATTACTATTATAAATGAGGCATTAAAATTGAAAATTATTAAAGTGATGCCTGTTTGTCAGATTTATAGAAAAGTATGTCAAAAAGGGATGTTCTTTTATTAAATTTAAACTGATACCTAAACCCATATAATCCAATTAAATTCAATTAATCCAATTAAATCACTGATTGGCTACTTTTTTAATTTATTTTTTTATTCATTTGCATGAAATTAAAATGCTTTTGAATTAAATTAATCTTAGTTTTATAAACAATATTAGGGCAAAAAAAAATTAAAACAAAAATGGTTCGAAAATTAAACAAGCTGTACTTTTAATTCTTTATTTAAAATTTACAAAGTTAACTCCGCAAAAACAATATTATCTAAGATTATTTTTAGCCTAATATCTGAGATCAGAATACATTGGTATGTCAAAACATATTGACTAGTCTCTTTGGTATAATTAATCTTAGCATTCCCTTTTGAGATACATGGATTATATAGATAATAAAAGCATTCATTACTGACAAACAGACATCAAATATATAACATATTTCAGTCATATTTTTTTGTTTTTTTTTCAGTCACATTTTATACTGATACGTATAAAATTGTTTTAATACTACAATATGTAGATAATAAGTAGAATATACAGGAATACATATTAAAATCAGTCACAAATATTTTAACCAGCAAAATACGATTTTTTTATGAAAATAGCCGATAAATGAACATACGAACAACATACGACCAAAGTCACTTATGTGTTGTGGATCAACAAGGATAAATACGTAATATTAATTGTAAGAAATAAATTTAATGTATATTTGTTAAGCTGTTATTCACTGTGAATGGAGACAAGTATTGAATTTATAATATAATATTTATTTACACACTTCAATACTTATTGCGCAGTTGATTTTACTAAAGGAATAGTGGTTTTTCGATCATTTTAACGACAAATAGTAATTAATTAACATAATCTTTAATTAATCCATCCATCCATAATTCCATCAAAATATCAAGTTATTTCTATAAAGTTTCGCACACATTTTGTTTACAAAACATGTTATTAAAATATTGTTAACATTAAAATAAACAAATGTTTGTTGTGGTAACGTCAATTTCATTAGCATTGTAAACAAAGAAAATTACTAATAAGCTGTTATCGATTAATCGATTACATAATCATGATTGGTATATAATATATTGATTGATTGTTTCATTAAGATGTAAGTTCTACAATGTATGATAAATTAATGTTTAAATTGATTTTGTTTATTAATTTTTGTATATGCTAGCCAAATAATTAACTGAATTACCTTCTGATAATGCTTAGGGATAGGTTGAGTGTGATACTTGTCCTGGCTTTTTGATTTGAGATCTTCCAACGAGTCGGGGATGTATGGTATCTGAAAAATATTAAAAAAAAACATTAAATCGTTTAAGTTGTTATATGTACACTTCGATCAAGAATATATTAGATGTCACCATACACTTATACAACTCCGTTGAATTACTACGACGAAATTATTTAAAAAAACATTATATTTTCAACGTCACTATTACACTCATTATACATAATATTATACATTATACATGTATTAAACATATTAAAAAATTATTGTAAAATGTCTACCGATATTTTAGCATTAATTGCTAAATTCGACGTTTCAATCAGTTGACGATCAAAATAATTAAAGGAATTCTATCACCACATTTTTTTCGGTATGTGTGCATTAAGTAAAACTTCTACAACTTTCAAATACATCTAAATACATATAAAACTCAAAGGTGACTAACTGACTGACACAGTGATCTATCAACGCACAGCCTAAACCACTGGAGGGATCGGGCTGAAATTTGGCATGCAGGTACACGTTATGACGTAGGCATCCGCTAAGAAAGGATTTTGATAAATTCTACCACCAAGGGGATAAAATAGGGGATGAAAGTTTGTATGAATTATTGTCAATTTTAAACCGATCGGGCTGAGACCTTGCATGCATATGCATATAGCTACTATGACGTAGGCATCCCCTAAGAAAAGATTTTGATAAATTCCACCCTATAATTAATAATAATACTTCTTAACACGAGCAAAGCCGCGGGCAAAAGCTAGTATAATATATTCTTCATACTACATATCTATTTTATTGCTTTTTTCAGCTTCCTCTGCCTACTTGGGCAGCTACCTTATCTAATTATCTTTGTTCACATGTACTCCTCATCTAAAGATTGTCTGGAAGAGATTGCTGATTAGCAATAAGGTCGCCTATTGCACTTTTCTATATCTTTTTCTTGGTTATCTATGTATCTAATCTTTCGGGACCCTCTATCTAAGGTACTCACCTGATTTCTTTTTCTTGCCTTTGGATTTGGCGCATATCCTATGGGACCCTGCATTTTCATTGACTTCTCTACGTCTGGATCAATGGATTTAGGTTTCCTGTATTAAACGTCCCTTTAAATATGACTTGCTATGCAAAATTTCATGTTTTAACTTCACATGTGTGGTCACTAAGCCCATAGTGTCAGGTTCGATGCCCGGTGAGGACATTAATGTGACAAATATTTGTTTTGTGATCTTGGATGTTAGGCGAGGAAATGCAATGGGGGGTGTGTTAGAGGTTTCATATATGTTTTGATATTCAACTAGTTGATCAGAGGGTGTTTGATATTGTAGTGAATATAATGGTGAGCAGCAATTTACTGGAATAATTGGCTATTAAATTCAGCTAGTAACATTGTAACATTGTAGTGTTGAGTTAGGTATCAATAGTGTGCTGTCTTGTGGTTGAATAGTCTGTTATTAGAAACAAATTGAAAACCTTCTGTTATTATGTCCTTGAATTATGCTGTATTACAAACAAATTGAAACTAGTATGTTATCATATTTTTGAATTATGTCGTATTAGAAACAAGTGTGTTATCATGTTCTTGAATTATGCTGTATTAGAAACAAATTTAAATTAGTGCGTTATCATGTTCTTGAATTATGTCGTTTTAGAAACAAGTGTGTTATCATGTTCTTGAATTATGTCGTAATACAACCAAGTGTGTTATCATGTTCTTGAATTATGCTGTATTAGAAACAAATTTAAAGTAGTGCGTATCGTGTTCTTGAATTATGTTGTATTAGAAACAAATATTAACCAGTGTGTTATCATATTATTGAATTATGTTTTATTAGGAACAAATTGAAGTGAAGTGTATAATTTGATTGAATGATCTTTATTAGAACCCCATGGAAACTTTTACGTTGTCATGTGATATGCTCTACTATTATAAATAAATTGGGGACTAGTGTGATATGCACTTAAAAATATAATACATTTCTAGTTAAAAAATACTTCTTATCATAGTATGTAGACATTCTAAATACAAAAGCATAACAATTGTTTTTACTATGTAATATTTAAAAAGTAATGTCACCTGTAGAACCGTTTAAAGAACTCCTCAGACAACTCATTGAACCATTTCTTTCCTGATGTAAGTGGTGGGAGAGAGACGGAGGAGAAGTTAAAGTTGGTATCGGTGACCCTCGCATACGGTAGTCCAGGCACTGGATCAGCAAATTCGGTAGGCCTGTGAAATATAAAATATTTAGAATCCACATCATTATGACTCCACTCTATTCCTTCATGATCCATGATCATGATCATCCTCCTTCATGATCATCAATATGCTCAGGTCTATTAACGGAGAAAGCCTATAACATACTCCACCACGCTGTTCCCATGCAAATTGGGGATTAGTGATACCAAATGTCAGAAGTCTTTATATCTAACGGCTTTACAACTGCTGTCTAACGATGATGACTGAAACCAATGCCATTAAATACCCTCTGGAGCATGCAAGCTCTCGTGAAAAATTTGCCACAAGCCACCCATGCTCCTACTGACAGCGCCTGCTGATGCTTAACTAAGCTAATTAATTAAGATCGACACAAGCCAAGGCTAGGAATCGCATCAATATCAAAGATAACTTACCTAGAGAAATTATTGAAAACTGGCTCATGGTTATGTTGAGCGGAGAACAGATGAAGATGACCAGCTTGGTTCCCAAACACCAACGCTTGGCTGGTAGAAGATACGTCCATTACGCTGCAGAGAGAGCTTTGGGTGTCAACCTTAAAGAAATTGAATTGAAATAAGAATTTAATTTTGATAAATTAGTAACTTTAGAAATTAGAAATGTTTGACAGTAACTATCCGTTTAGACTGACAGGTTCGAAAAGCAGAGTATTAATATCAATCGCACTTAAAAAAAAAATCTTGCTAAATTTAAATAAGGTTTAAAGGGACCTTAAATAGGTAACTCGCTTCCTTAAATAAAACAATGTCTTTTTAACAATGACATATTAAACAAAGGATACTATTAAAATGCCCCGGTTAATTAATAAAACCGAAAATAAGCGGTTTCTGTAATAAACATGTACAAAATGTACAACAAACAAACCGATAAAGAGATAATCTACACTAATATTATAAAGACGAAAGATTTGTTGATTGTTGTCTAAATTGAATAGGCTCCGAAATTACTGGACTGATTTAAAAGATTATTTTACCATTAGAATCCTAGATTATTCCTTATGAACATAAGCTATACATTTTTTTTTTTTAAACGTTTTCATACGGATTTGTAATCCGTATAAAAACTTCGATATTGTAACGCAAGGTGTAAAAAAAAATCCAAAAATAAGCTTTATGTCGCGTACGTTGCGGAAATTATTGACAATAGAGCAACGTGATGTACTACAGTTTATAGAGGACATCAATATCTACAAATAAGTGTGCGATACCGTATGTCTAACACTTAGAGTTATGTCACAATAACTACTTTTTTTGGTAACTTGCTTTTCCGAAGTGAAGCGAGGGCAGTTTCTAGTAATAACATGTATTCTAAAAATCCTTATTATGCATTCTATTTCTTACTAAAATGCCAGTTATGATATCTCAAAAATATCTTTATCGTACAGACACTGGATCAGTTACAGACTAATAAAATGTAAAATAATTAAAGATGTGCCGACCAAATGGTAAGGCCGACTACCCGGCATCATCATAGGCGTAAATAATTCGGCCTCTTACTTAATATATTTTGGCTTCAACCCATCGATGGCCCACTACTGAGCATGGGTCTTTCCTCTTACTGAGGAGGCCTAAAGCATACTCCCCCACGCTGCTCGATTGCGGATCGGTGAACGGGTTAGTGGCCAATCCAAGTGTCGGAAGTTTTTATACCGCCCGTAGGCCTCCGACATGGCTAAACGATTGGTATCTAACAACAACAATCAGGACCGACGGCTTTACGTGGACGGCGAAGCATGAAAGCGTTCATAATTTTTTTGCCACTAGCGGCCACCCATCCTCCTACCGAACACGCTCGCTGTTCCTTAACCTTTTCTATCGGTTACAATCGAAACAAGCCGCCGGGCTATGAACACTTCCATATATTTTAGTACATATAATATAGGTAGTGGGTACATCTTTAAAAATAATATATAGAATCTCAAATGCTGATTATTGAAAAAATGCCATTAACCCACCTGGAAAACCGATTGATTCTCAACACTGGACGGCGCATTAACATGCAACAACGCGACATGCCCATCACCGGATATAGCGGCTGCACGCCCCGAAAACACTGGCAGGAAGTGGAGCAGCAGCGGAGGGGAGGCCGTGGGGAGCGACCACGCGCCCTCCGAGCCAGGGCTCCCGCGGAGGTATCGCACGTCCCACACTACCACGTAGGGCTCCGCCACTGCTACACTACCACTGTGGGGAATGTTGTGTTATTTGGGTGTTCTTTTTGGCTTTTTTTTGTTTTAGTTACACGGTTAGAAAGTTGGTAATACTCAGGGACAGATGACAGCCTGTGGGTAACTCGTTCTGAGAACACGAGCAGGAAATGGAGCAAGAGAGGCCGTTCTTCTTGTTTTACTGGCAAACACTATATTTACTTGATCACGTTCTATGTTCAATATTTTAAAATTAGCTAACTTTCAAATATATAATGAGCCAAATCACAGTTTGGTTGAATAAAATGCGTTTATGTCAATTTTATCATCTACGAGTACATTGCCGCTTACCATCAGTTGGGATTGTATGTAAAACAAATGTTGGTGAAAACCCTACAAAGGAATTTTGATCGTTTGTTTACATTTATTCCGATCCGGATCTGTAATAACAAAGGTTGAAAAAGACAACTTAGGAACTCACGTCTGAGTAAATCCACAAGTGATGAGGAGGTCTCCTTGCATGTCCAGGTCTGAGAGGCAGGCCGAGTGGGCCTTGAAGCTGTGTTCGGCCTTGAGAGTCCTCTGGTCCCGGAGAGACACGGTGCCGTCAGCGCTGCCGGAGGCCACGAGGGAGCCTCCTCCGCTGCGGAGTACCGCGCAGCCTTCTTGATCGATTGGCTGGAAATACCTTATCATTATTCCTTGATTAGGTCATTAGAATTCATAATCCGGTGGCTTGTTTCTATTGCCACGTCAGAGTTCACAAAGAGGGTCACGAAAGAGTTCACAAATATCCAATTTCATCAGCGCTTCCGCACATACATAATATTAGTACTGGTTTCTATCGTTAGACAGCAATCGTTAAGGTATGACGTAGGGCTTCGGGATACATAAAAACTTCCGAGTGTTGGCCACTAACTCGCTACTAATCTACGGTGTGGCAAAATTTGCTCTAGACCAAGGGTTCTCAATCTTTTATAAACCGCGGCGCAGTTACAAGTTTATTGTTTTGTCACGGCGCCCTACCCCAGCAAGCTATTTTAAAAAAACATAGTTGAAAGAGATACATACATTAATAATAGTATGGAGGTTAGGTAGATTGGAACAAAACAATAATAAAACTCGAAACAAAAATAAAACATTCACAATAATGATATAGGATCGAGTCATGGCGCCTCTTTTTACTTTTTACGGCGCACATTTGGGATCCCCTGCTCTAGACCTGTCATGAGGAGACCCGTGTTCAGTAATGAGTCATTGATGGGTTGAGTACTTTCTGTGGTTTTAACTCTGGTTTAACCATTTTCACAGTAGTCTAACCGATAGGAATGATTATTGATTTTATAAAATACGTCCCATTTGTTTTTATACATCTTTATGCAAATTTATTCAATATATATAAATTTAGGCATTAAATTAGGTAAATCATGAGGTAAGCATTCCGAAAAAAAGTGTTAAAAAGGTTTTAATTATATGACGTCAGTGAATTCGTTTCATGATAAAGACAAAATTGCGAACGGCACGTGTATGTACTATAAAAAATCTTTAAAAAAATGGCCCATTGATACCTAGAAATTGCATTAGATACAAGACGTCAGGCAGATGATGATGATAAGTGATACTTCGATCAAGAATATACTAGATGTCGTATCCCGTACAAATTAAACACATAATACGGTTCATATTAATACACATTTATACATCTGCATATACACCTGTAAATATGTTGGCTGTTTGAAACAAACTAAACAAAAAATCAGCCCAAATGTCAAATGAGAAATTACTCACAATTACAGTCTCCTTCATTTTAGTCAGATCTAAGTCCAAAATTTTGTCCTGATGTCCACCCATCAGAATTCTCGTTTTGTTGACTTCAAACAAACATTGCATGTCTTTCATATTGTCAGATCTGGAAGAAAAATGTATTTTAATCACAAATAAATGTAGTTTTTCTAAAGCACAGCTTTGTAAATGATCTGAAAAGTAAAGCAATAGCGGACGTTAAAAGGTTGGGTTCCTAGTGACATCCCTAGTGACAAAAAATTATAATATAGTAAACGTTAAGGCTTTTCGGAGATCCTCAGATGGTATAAAAACCTTCGACACATAGATTTCGACACTAGTGATTTGGCCACTAACCTCTCCTCCTCCTAAGCTCTTTCACTCTTTACAGAGTAGTCGTAGTTGACGATTTAGCAATGTTTTTCTAACTTCTAAGTCTTTAGCACCTCGGGAACTCTGGACCATAGATTTTTTAACTGAGCCCACATAACTTTATTGAAGCAGTGTGACGGTGTATGCTCTAAGTCTTCTCATGATGAGAAAGTCCAGTGCGCACTAGTGGCCTATTAATGACCCTGTGTTAAACCTACTTTGTTTTGTACCAAAATATTGTTACGATGTTAGTAGATTGATATTACTCACATCTATTTATTTATTTCCACACTAACAGCTTACGTCACACATTTCGAAATAATTGCAATGTTTCCTTTTAACAGCTTTATTATAATTAACATTTATCCAGACCCGAATATTAAAGGGTTTGTTATAGAATAATTCAATATATAATTTAAAAACTTACTATCGCCATACAAGTATTGTGAACATAAAACATATGCTTACAAATTCATACTTCCACAGTAGGTTTTTTTCTTCCTAATCCATCCATAAATCAAAAATAAACAAACATCTATTATGCCCGTACAATCACTAGGCTATAGGACAGTTCACATATATATCAAATTCTCATACTTTTTGGTTTAATGAAAATCAGTCACCTGTATGTATGTTTTGGTATTCCTCTCCGAATTTGGTGACGCAGTGTAGATTTTGTTAAGGCATAGATCCCCTGCTCAACACTGATAATGTCTCTCACTTCATCTGTTTCATGTACTTGGAATGATGTATACTTTTGCATGCTCGGCCCATAGTAGGATGTTACGTGACCCTGGAAAAATAACCTTGGTTAACAAAATCATTGTAACTGAATTATATATTATACAGAAAAATTTAACTTAGTTTTGGTCATTTTTACAAATTAATAATATAAGTTCTAAGTTGTCTTTATATCCTCTAAAAATAATAGTGTTTGTAGCAGAATTGACTGAACAATGACAATTGATACAGCAAGTGGAAAGTGCAGTTAGATAAAATGATGTAAAACATTACAGCGTTCTATATAAAATACAACAAACATCCTTTGTTATCTAAAGAAAGCTATACTTTTTGTCTGCATTGTGAACAGACACACCCATCTGTACATCACATCTATGCCATGGCCCTCTCCAATTGCTATATCTATGTCCTCTCCAATTGCTATATCTATGTCCCTAACAGGTTAAATACTAATTAAAACTCTGATCCATTATCTTTCACTGATTTTGAGTAATAACTTACACCCTGATTCCCCATCCACACAAGTTCTTCAAACTTATCAAAGACAACTGACGAGACACCAAACCGATCCCCTCCATCAACTAAAACGCTACTGCGTACTTCATATTCTGCGTTCTGGGCTGGCATCATGTATGTGTGGGTGTGAGAATGGTATTCGGCATGGTATTCTAGAATATTGTAAACACATTCGTTAAATGAATACTGGGGATGAGCCATTTCGAGTGATTTTGATGTATTAACATTTTTGTTATATTGATACAAGCACTTACTCATACTCATAACCATGAACTATGATTTCCTATGCCATGAATAACATCCATAGCCCAAAAACGAACATTCATCTACACATAAATCAGTATCACAGTATAGTATGACCAATCAACCACCCTACAGGGTTGTGAGAAATTAAAACATTAATCATAATAATATTTAGGAATATTGTGATAGCAGTCATTGTGCTCTTGTACTGACAAAAGTGATTAATAATTCATATAATATTTGAAAGCCATAAATATTTAATAAGAATGGTTTTGATCTTTGAAAACATTGAAAACATATTTAACATTGGTTTAGGATTTATTTACCAACCTGGTAGAAAAGATTTCAATGTTTTCAAA
>DWJZ01005105.1:0-14479 GCA_018249125.1 Asbolis capucinus | reverse complement strand
CACAATAGCTATTGTACTTAATATAAACTCTTATTTGTCTATGATTTTCTTATCATATTTTTATAATGGTATCGAGTACCAAATAACATGTCAGTCTTTAAATATATCGAATTATTTGTCCTGATTTTTGAAAAAAAAAAATCTAAGTTGCGATATTCGCAATACATACTTATGTTAAATTGATTACTTTAAAATCAATTAATAATACTAGGATTATATGATATAATGTCTGTGCATTTAATTTCATAATAAAAATTACCTTATAATAAATACTTCAACACGCTACACAACTTTAATCATTACTAAACCAAATATTTTTTCACAACACTATCATCATGCCTTTTCAATATTTTTACTTCACTTACATACTTATATTTTTCTAAAAAACGTTTACAAATTTCAATAAATAAGGTATAAGCAAGAAAATGGGCACGCGAGTTTCACTCAAAAATCTTATATGTAATTTAACAAAAATAACAACTGAAAAATATTTGTGAAACAAATTTTTAGGGTATAAATGGGAATTTTTAGTACCACCAATTTCTTGTGGTACAATTATCTAAACACAAATATCTGCAAAAAACAAAAGTCATCAAAACGTTTTTAAAATGGCAAGTTATTCGAGTTCCTATAATATGAAAATACTATATCAAAGAATATGTTCATATATACTACATGTAAACGATATATATGTACAGATAGCGTGTCATTTGATCACATATAAAATAAACTAAAGCTAAAAACCAAAAAGCTCAATATTATAAATTATAGTCTTAAACAAAATAAAAATTGATTATTAAAAAGTACACCAGCATTTAAAAACGTAAAAATACCGTTTAAATGTACATGAAAAATAAAAACCTTATATGTAAATGGGTGGAAAATGAAAAGGTATTCGTTACATCACGTTAATTAAATTAAAAAAATAACTAAAATTATTTATGTACTTTAAGTAAATGAAAACTTCAGTTATACGAAGCTGGAAACAAATAGTAATATACAAACTTAAAACATAGCAACTATCGTTACAAGTGTGTATTGTGTATGATTTAAAATGTAACGTCGTTTCAAATGAATAAAAGAGCAAGACGTACAGGCACTTGTTTTAAAAAATTGAAAAAAAAAGTTAAATAAATTTTTACTGATATTTGAAAATAAATAATTTTCAACATAAAATTTGAAAAAAACTTTTTCATATTTAATCTTCTAAGGACTCCATAAAAAGCTCCCTTTCATTCATGTGTTTTTAAATCCACTTACGGCATATTCAAGCTTATAGTGTCGAAGTTTTTAAGAGATCTGTTATCTCCATTTAGACTGATGGTAGTACCACTTCCCATCCGCAATAGAATCTCCTGTTGTAAGGCCTTCAATGTTCTGACAGCTGACATATCAGTAGATGGCGCTAGAAGCAAAGCTCTCCTAGCGTGGGGCAACGCTTCTGACGGTTTGTTCATAGCAAGAATAGCTCTAGCCATTGCGTATGCGCATTCGAAGGCGTTTGGGCGGAGTAGAGATGCGCGGGCGGCGAGATCCAGAGCTTCTGATGGTTCCTGTCAATAAAAAAAATCACAAATATATTCTAGAAAAAGAGGATAGTAATTAAGTACTATTCTGTACTCCTCGATGGATTTATCTACTCTGTTCTTCGATTGTATGGATATTCTTGTTTTTTTTAAAGGATTTTAATGAGGATGAGGTCGTTTGTGTATTATTTCTTTAACAACCCTGTTAATGCGAAAGATTGTAAAGAAGGATGGATGGATGCTTATTACTCCTTCACGCAAAAGGATTATTACAATTCACTCCTTCATATAACTCCACGAGTCCACAACAGTTTGACTAAGAAGTGGACAAGTGGATAAGTGTTAAATGTAATCTGTATATCTCCTCCAAACTCACATTAAGCTTCCTCTTGCATCTCGATAAGTTCAAGAGCAGGTTGGTCTTAAGCTGAACGAAGGCTGAGACGTGTTCATGTGGGACCGGATTCGTGGAGGGCTGGGTGAGGCCTTCATCGCTGATCAGCGGATTGATCTTCTTCAGAGCATACTGGTACCGATGCGCTGCTTCTGATGGCCTGTTCTTTCGGTACAGCATGTTTCCGTCTTCTAGTAACTTGTTTAGGAGTATTAGCCTGGAGGATAAAAGAAGAAAATGAACTAGTGGAGTCAATGCTCTACAGGATAATTATTTAATTATTTTGTCACACCAACAAAGTAAACACCTTAAAAGTACATTGAAATATAATCGCAATGCTTGCTCTATTAAAATATAAACACTAGTATACATAGGATATATAGAATACATAGAAGGGTTTCTCCTCATAACTGTGGAAGGTCCTATTTATATATGTAGTAACACCACATAAAACCGTATGCAAGTGCAAAAACTTAATGCTTTCGGCATTCTCTACCATTCAGCCCTGGTTGCTGGTGGTCCTATTTGATTTTAAAGAAAAACATTTGGTGCTTCTACAGCTGGTTCAGAGCGAATTGGTGTAAGGATTAGAGGCCTCTAATGGCTTAAGGGCTGAAGGTAATAAACAGGACCAATGATTTTACGTGTGCTCGGATGCACGGAAGAGTAGAAACAAGATCATCCGTAATAACTGGTATACCAGGTATGATAAAGTTTAGTGAAACTTACATAAATTCTGGTTTGCCTGATGCCATGACCCAGGTCGTAGGACCTAGTTTCGCACCTTTCCGCAGGAAACAGTTTACTACCTGAAATTGAAGGAAAGAAACAAAATATAATTTGCCATTATTTTATTAAACATTCTCGTATTGCGTGAAGATTTTATGAGATTTTGTTGCTTCCCGTTCTATCTAGTTGTAACTTCCAAGTAATTTATTTAATTTTAAAATTGGCAAAATATAAATTCGTAGAATCGGAGCATCAATGGAATATTAACTGTTAGAGTCTCCCTTATAACAAACAGCAAAAGTTGCACAATCTCAATTGAAATTATTTTTTATCAATCTGTGAGTCCGAATATTACTTACGGGAACATTTCTCTGTCCAATAGCTCTATCCAAAGGCCTCAGTCCACTGTGGTCCACTCTCTCCAGAGATGCGCCTCGCTCCAGCAGTATCTCCACCAGCTCGGAAGGTCCACCGCAAGCTAAGCCTAGAGGTGTTCTTCCACTGCCATCTGGTTGATCTGAAATTTGATTGATTCTAAAATTTTGTGAATGTTTCTTCCAAACATTTAATTGCTAGTCAAAGTTTTAGTTACAGGTAGGTCTTATCCTACATGAGACAAGAATCGAATAAGAGTGGGATTGTCTGAAGATACCATTTTAATTGCCCTATGGCATTTTACAGCTGTAGCCGTAGTTGGAATAACTTTATTTGAATTTCTCTGTCCTGATCTTATACGTCAAAATCGAAAGCGCCAATAATAGAACCACGAATCATTGTTAGCATCAGCGCTTTCAACTAAAATCTTAATAAAATTCCTCAAAAAGTACCAAACGGCAATGGTAAAATAATTACAATATAATGGATATTTCTTGATCATAATTACCAATTGTCGCTCCTTTGTCCAAGAGCACAACCATTGTGGGAATCCTAGACCGAAGACAGGCCCATCCTAGTGGCGATATACCATCAGCGTCCACAGCGTCCGGGTCAGCACCTAAAATAAAAATAATGATAGTAAGTATAAATGACACGAAACTACAAGTTGCGAAATGACATTTTTTTTTCAAAAAATCTTACAATGAGCCAGTAGCATTTCAACTACATCCGCATGACCTTCGGCTGCAGCCAAAATCAAAGGGTTCTTGCCTCCCGAACCCATCACATCAGCACCAGAGTCCAACAACCTCAATACCAGCGCTGTACGGCCATTCTTAGCAGCCAGCGCTAGTGGCGACATCTGCCTGGCGTTCAAGGAATACGGCGTGGCTCCTCTAATGAGGAGTGCGTCAGCAATGGCAGCGTTTCCAGTAGAACATGCAGCGGTTAAAGCTGTTTCACCAGTCACTGGACAGATACCGTCCGGCTGAAATAAAGACGGAGGAAATGTTAGAATTTGCGGTATTTTCGTATTTAAATAAAGTTCAGTTAGTAAACGTTCTTTGATAGGCGAGCACTTTTTGAGTTGAGTAGTTATTTATATATTTTAGTTAAAGCAAAGTTACGATGTGTACTATTCGATCGTTTTTTTTACCAAGAGAAGTTGTTAAGTTGTACCAGCAATAAGGTGTCTTTTGGTGTTAAGGAGGGTACTAATGAGCTCGTTTATCTCTACTGATCTAAAAAGTTTTGATACTTACTATTAATTCAGCAGTATCTAACAAGTACTCCACGATATCCAAGTGACCGTTCTGTGCAGCCGCTATCAAGGCATGCCGTGAACCTGGCACCAGCTGCTCTATGTTATCATCATCAATGTGAATTGAATTCCTGTCATCCTTTCCTGTTTGGCAACCCAAGAGATATATCACCGTGTCCCTATGTCCGTTCTTCGCTGCATGAACCAGGGGAGTCTGTTCTGCAGTATCGGTGTGGCTCAATGATGCACCAGATGCAATCAATCGCCTTGCCACATCGGTGTGACCTCTTTGGCATGCCAATGAAAGTGCTGAACAACCTTGTGAGTTTGTCATTTCTAAATCTGCTCCAAATTCAATCAATAACCCTACCATCGATATTATTCCTTGGTGAGCATACATACAGAGCAATGGGGCGCTACCAAGGCACTCGGTGATTTGGTTAGGAGATCCGCCAGCTAAAAGCATTAATCTAGAAACTTTTACATTCGGAGTGTAAATGTTCCTCAGGTTCGCGATAGCTTCACCAACATTGCCTGAGCTGGATGCTACCATCATCGCTTGCAGATCCCTTGGGCACAATCCTAACTGCGCAGGTCCCATATTTCTGTACATATGAGCCTTTAGAATATGATGACCTAATTCCATAGACTTCTCCGGGTCTAATGGCGCTTGTACTCTGGACAGTCTAAATGCAATACCGCAGTGGCCTGCTCGCAAATCGCAAAGGAATTTCGAACTTTCGTTATCGTCTCGTCTGATTAACCATTCCCTGAACGAGGGATGGAAAAACATGTAGGTGTTGTCGATTCTCTTTACGAGAAAATCAGTGAGTCCTTCGAATCGGTGACAAAATTCCTCCCATGGTAAAAATGTGTCTACCAACAATGAGTTCACTGAATAGTATATCTCGACCAATGTCAACGGATATAACGCTGCCAAGCAAACACTCAAGATATGAGTCACCTTCTCAAACGATTGGACGGTGGGGAATCTCAAATTGAATTGTAGCAGGAATATTTGAGCCAAAGATATTGGCACAACTTTGTAATTTGTTGATTTCACGACAATATGACTCCTCTCAAGTAAGTCTAGGATTAGTTTCAGGAATAAGAAAGAGCCTTGACTTAAGTGGAGAACGTAATGAGCAAATTTCATAACAGAGTTGTGTACTCCTTCAGTCTTTCCTGTGGAACATTTAATATTGGTCTCGATTATTGGCGCTGATTGTACTCTAGCATTGAAGTACTCCAGTAAATCCTTATGAACGTTATCAGAGTCGTCTAAGCTCAATCTTGTATACGGCAATTGCTTGGTTAGTTCTAAAAACTGTGTCCTGATCGTTGCGACAACTTTCAGCCACGAAGGCATTTCTGGTACGTGTCGTGCGAGGAACGACGCTATTGTGTATCCGTGATCTGGACGATGGTACTCTGCTTCGCAGAGCCCATCCACTAGTATGATGCTATTTGAGGAGTCTATGCTGCCGTTTCTTCTCAGTATTATCAAAGGTTCTATGATGCCCCTCATGAAAGCCAAGTCTGGGTCTGCTATGCATTCTTTTAATGATAAACTTCCTAAGAGATGTGGTTCACTCAGAAGATATTCTCTGTAGGCTTGTAATCGAGGAGCTTGACATAACTGTGCTGCCAAGGAATGAACGAACTCTCCAACTAAGCAGGTACTGTTATTGTCGGCCTGAAACAAATTTATGTCAATTAGATTTATTTATCTATTACGTATGTAGCTATTAGATATGTTGTTCACAACATCTAGTGGCAAGTGCATCTGTTGTATCTCAATTTTTAATTGAGTAAAGAATGTCAACTTCTCCTTACAACAAATAGTTTGCTGCTGCGGAAGTTTGAAGCAATTTCAAGGCCAGTAATTGAGTTTATCAATATGCATGTGATCAACAAATCTTATTGTAAAATTAAGAAAGTTTTACAATCAATTAATTTATTTTTAAACTAGTTACTGTTCTTAACTTAATATGTTTCTACTTCTTTTAATTTCCCATTTTATTTTCCTTTGTTGTTTCCTACAATCGACTAATTTACCTGACAGAAGTGGTAAGCGACGACATGTGATGCGAGTTGCGTGAACATTCCTGTGGTGATCTCTTCCGGCAGCACCTCTCTGATATCTGACTGCTCCCTTAGTTCTTCATACTCAAAATTTCTTTTCCTTCCGAAACATGAGTATTCCACCAATTGAAGTATTAAAGCTGTTTTGCCTGTACCGGGACTGCCCGATATCAGGATGCCTGGAAACGAAGATTGTATTTCGTATAGTTATGTTTTCTTTAAGCTTTAAATCAAACGAACAGACTGGCTACCTGATGTTGAGTGACTAACGCCTTACTGGCCAAGGGGGATGTAATTTATTTATTTTTAAAGTATCTTACATTAATATTACAGGCTTAACCTAATGCATTAGCACAAGCAGATTTTCTGTGTTTACAAATATTACCAAATAATTATACAATAGTGTTTATTAATAATACTTATATTCGAGTATATCTATAATATATAAGTAAGATATTATAAGTAATGTACTCGTATCACTTGCTACTACAAGGGATCTCCTTAAAACATTTGTGGGGCAGGTAAAAATTATTGTCATAAATTTTGAGATTTTCTAAAAAAATGTCATACACGTGCACGCCTAGAATGTATTAGAAAGCGTAGAACACAGGCTGGTCGTATTGAATCTATAATTTGTCTTTAGAATCGACGGAAAACAGTAAGGGATAAAACAATAACTGTTTAGAGTAATTCATAGAAGCCCTTATGTGGATAATAAGCGTGTATCTTCTATGAGTTTCTCTAACGAGTTACGCCCTTCTTCCGTCAACGATATAATCAATTTAGAAAATTATAATCTATATTGTTGACTGACTTTTATGTAAAAAAAATCATATTTACCTGATGATGATGATTCTAAAGCCTTTTCCATATCTCGCATCAACCACTGACGGCCAGAGAAGCAATCCTGGTTGGTTGTAGAAGGTACTTCAAAGAATAGCGGTCGTAGAGTCAGCTGTGGCATCGGATGCACTGTAATAATAAGCCAGTACATATATGTATTAATATCAATGTTCTAGTGACGAGAATGCATAGTAGGAATAGGCATTTGCTAAGTTATTGCGCTAAGTAATAGACACCATCGCCACTTACCATCAGGTAAGGTAATGTCAAGCATTAACTTACTGTCACTGCCTGCTAATACGATTCTCTGGTAGATCTCACTGGTAGTGGTACGGAACCCTGGGCTCGTTGGGTTAGGCTTTAGGCATTCTTTTTTACAGTGACGTAAAACGAACCTTATTTCAATGACCCAAAACTCTTTTTTAAACACAATGAAAATCTCTAGCGTCCCATGGACATGAGATTATACCCACGTATAGTCCCTTTTTTCATCAGTACAAATCTTGTAAACAAAACAGAAGTCATAGTTTTTTTACAACTTTTTGAATGTCTCGCTAGATGCCGCTCCGTGTATAAAATAATTTTGTGCTGCCATTTTATTCTCGCACAGAATACGCCATATTCGTCTATTGTAGAAACGCGACAGGAACAGTTTAGAATTGTAGATGGCGTTAAGTGGCCGTTTGTATATTTGCGTTCCATTTCTACATAGTTGAATAAATTTATTTAGTTTATTTATTACAAATTTTAGATATCGGCTTAACCACAATTTTAAATTTATTTTAAAGCTTATATGTATTAAGTTATTATTTACTGGCATCATCTAGTTTTCTCTAGATGCAATCAACTAACACGTTTCTTAACGACAAAAACTCAATAGATGGCAATCCTACCCTGTCACTTCTAGACTATTCTGCTTATAAGACAGCGCCATCTAGATTTAATACAAGATAAGACTTTTACAGACGTACGATATAACTTTTACAGTTGTACGATTTCTTCTAGTACATTTTGTCCACGGCAATAATAAACTTTTATTTGGCATTTTGACACTAAAACGTTAACAAGATTTGTACGGCTGAGAAAAACAGACTATGTACAAAAGATCTCATAGAGGTAACATAAAACTATCCGGTGATGCATGCATACCTTTTTTTAGGTCAGAAGAAGTAGTTGATTGTTTGCTGCTGACTCTTGCTGATCTTCTGGCAGCAGTCTTTCTGGTCTTGAAGAACCCACTTGACATTCGCGTTAATTCTTCTCGACCATTTTGTAATGCTGAAAAATACGAAATCATAAGATTATATTTACGAATTATAATTTAGATGGAGTTAAAATATACCCATAACTTATTGAATAATGATAGAAAAACCATTAAAACATTTATATTAACAATAATCGGTTACATAAACTTCTGCCAGGACAGGGAATCGAATCTTGAATCTCTCGCTTGGTAGGCACAAGGCCCTACAGTGCACTATTTGCGAGAACGTAATCGTGGAAAAAGTTAGTTATTTCCTTACCAGTAACGGAATGTCTTCTGCTGCCCGGGCTGGAGGACGAACAGTTGCTGGCTGCTGATAGAGACATAGATGCTAGAGAGCCTAGGGAGTCCCGACCGAGCGGAGTGGCAGCTTCCACCTCTGATGATCCAGTTAGGGTGGACACCTGGAAAAAACCAATTTCATATTTTTAAAGATACGTTTTAATTGACGAGATTGTCTTGGCGTGACCACGGTCCATGGCACTGAATTAAAATATTTATATATCACAATAATCATGAATATTCGTAGCACATCGCCACTTACCATCAGGTGGGATCTTAGTCCATAGTCTCCAAAATTGGTAAAAACCTGGAATTTTTATAACGACGATGAGAAATGTATGTGTTCTTTTCTGAGAACGGTCATGGTGTTTTTTAAAGTGCTTATCAGTAGTGACCACTTGTCATTGTGTATCTGATAGTTTATCGGCTATTTCCAAAAGAAACAGCACACTTTGAGATTTAAAATAAGACCTCAGCTATACAGGTCGAAGGCGATAGAAAAACCAAAAAAAACATACAGGGCTAGTATTATGCGAAGCCAGGGTATGAGCGTCGAGAGAAGCAAGTGAAGTACAGCTTTCCCTGGACTTGTTCCTTGATCCTCGTCTCTCTCCCAGCAGAAGACCAAGTCGCATGTACAGGTCATTCTGCCGCCTGGACTCATATCCCTGCTTGATGTGGCCTCCTTCGTCATCTGGAAGATAAGGTTGAACCGTTAGATGGAGAAGTTTATTTTTGGAGGGTATGTTTATAGAGAAACTAATAATGCTTTATAAATTGAGAGGATACATTTTGGAGAAGTATGGATTAGGGAGAATATGAGTAGGCCTAAAATGATGTAGACTGGAATTATATAAAAATAAAGGGAGGGAATTTTAATAATAGAATAACAGATTAAGAGAATAAGAACCAGCAGTTTTGCTGACAGGTTAAGGGATTAATGGCGGTCATTTTCTCTATAAACAAAAAAAAAAGCGTCACAACCGGCATGCAATTGAATAATACAAGTGCATTTTTTGAAATTCGAATCACAAAGTTCAAATTCAAAAACGTTATTAAATGGTTTCGTCAAAATATAATAAAAAAAAAACAAAATAGCACAAAGTAAAACGATGTAAATAATAAATATTATTTTTCATTTCATTACAAAAATGCTCTAAATACGATAACATATTTTTTGTAACTAAAATTGACACACATAAAAAAAAATCACACAAAAACACACATTCGTTTCAATTGTGACATGCTTTATAAAATTTATAGTGTATAAAATGTACCCGTGAATAAGGCTCACTATCCGTGCGTAATACGTATACGGTGAATTAGAATCGTTTAATTATATTACTACGTGTGTACTTTATTTGATCATTAATGATAATAAACGATAGCGGTATTTATTAACGGTACTTTAATTACGTACCTATTAATCGTGACTTACGACTACAGAATATATAAAAAAATCATAAGTATGTTATATGGTATGAAATTAATTACATACATATGTGATTAAATTTTTATAATTTATTTGTGACAGCGAATCGTTATTGGCTATATCTGAGTTTATTTAATTTCCGCATAAGTTCTCGTCGTTATCTTTGCCGAGTTCAAAATTCAAAGATTTCAAACGTCATAATATAATTTTATTGTCATCTGATGTTAACCAATGAACTGGTACCACCGGCAACCTTCTCGATAATTTCTTGTAATTGTTGAGATACTACCCTTTACCCAACGAGTTTCTCATCATAAAAACAAATAAAGATGGATAAGAAATTCGCTTTTGACGGATCACTGACGTTTCTAATTGCTTAGAAGAAGAAAGAGTGATCCACGGAAGGACGTTATGTTTGGCAAAAACTCGGAAGCGTCGTATTCCCATGACATTTGACTCGGCAGCTTTCTGTGAATATACTGACGAGTCAATTCCCATGTTTCATGTTAAATGGATATTATTGTTTGTTCTGAACTGCGTCGTGAGATTACGTTAAGTCCCTATTGTTTTGATTAAAACGTGTTCTAAAATGTTGCAAAGCTCTGCAAGATCACGAAAATTTACTCCAGTAATTTATATTTTAAATGTTTGCTGTTCTATTTTCATAATACAGAGTATTGGGATGTCACGAATTTATAAATAAACGCTATAAAATCATATCCCTCACTGGGGTACATTCGTGGGTGATGTGCACTACACCCATAAATGATTATCAACTTCTATATGAGTTATTTCTAGTTGAAGTTGAGTTACGACTCCTGTCCAACGACGACGTCCAAGTTCCCTAGAAGCCTCACATTCTACCTATTACAAAATTCTACTGCAAATCAGTCAAAGCGCGGAGGCAAGAGAGGCGGGGGACATGGCTGAACACAGTGTAGGAAAAAGTTTGTAACGACGCGAAGTAGCGGCGATCTGTGCCCCGCCACTCCAAGTGGGGGCGCTTCCGATGAAGGCTTAGAGGCCGAAATGCCAAAGCCAACTTCAAGTTGTGATTAGTGGGCAGGCTAGTAGTAATATTGTAGTAATACTAGTAGTATATTGTGAGTACCACAGTACTTGTAGTATATTGTGAATACCATAGTACTAGCAGTATATAGTGAGTACCACATAACCAGCAGCCGGGCTTGCGATCAGTCTCAGGATGGTGGCCCGACTGTATTGGAATTGGATGGATGGTCTGAAGTGACACAGGGTAATTTTTATCAACATCGGAGTCGTGATTTGTGTCGTAAAAAAGTCGTAATTTGACATATCAGGAGTCAACTCAGGCTTAGTTCAACTACAAAGCTAAACAGGACTATTTATATTACTTTTTGGGTGAAATAAAAACATAAATTTCAAAACGACATTCTGTTTCAAGATTAATTTATGTCATACGAAGATAACGTCACGATTAGTCGTGACCACGACATGACGTAAATATAATGAATATGTTACGTTACAATGTTAAACCTTAAATGGTAACATTAAATGTAAGTTTTTTCAAAATTAAACTTTCGTTTACTTTTTCAAGAATCTAATTTTGAATCCTATATTCTCCCAAATTAATAATTTATCGTATCAAAATTACGCGGTCTCGAAAGTGTGTGAAGTTTACCAGCCTACACCTGTATATCTCACATTGTGCGAAGAGACCTGAGTCTAGAAGTGGGACAGTTATAAATTAAGTGATGATTAAGCATAGGCTTCAATGGAAAAAACATACATTGTTTATGTCTTATTTATAAAAAAAGTGTAAGCCCTTTTACTTAGCCAATATGGGTATTAACAGTTTTCTGATTCTCTCTTAAAAACCCCATTTTCTCCGAGTGTGTTCTTCCAAAGTATTAGTCACTAATTCCTTTACTAAGCCGCATGAGACAGCTAGACCTCAATTATGAGGTGAGTCCAGTGCCCTACATGGGCTACAATAGGCATTAAAACCCACGAAGGTATTATAATAAATGTAAAGCATAATAACAACGATTTGTATAATTTATGTAATCAGAAACATAACAAAAGCATCAGATTTTACTATGTATCTGATACAAGAAGATGGTCTGCGGTGTAAGGGGAGCCAGCACCTGCGGAAACCGCCTGCGCCGTGGGAACGCTCTGACAAGTTCCGCGATTCAAATCTGACACTGTTACGCCACGAGACCTGCTGTTACAGACGCGGTAGCGATAGCGGAAAAATACGCAAGAATTGTACTAATATTATGATTCCAATAATTTGTGGGTGGCTGCCTGCTTTTTTTTCTGTCACGAAAATACCGAAACTTAGCAAAGGGATAGATTATAGTCTGGAATAACATATATATTACTTTCTATTAACATGTCACACGGGTAAAGCCGCGGTCTGACCCAGGTAGGATTAAAATTGTGCTTTATGCGTTCTTGCTTAGGCCACATTATCAGACTGTGCGTATAATTCAATCAACTTCTCAAGACAAATAAACGGAAACTGCATTGGATTGCATCGTTTCTTTTCAAAGTTCATATAACCTTTCGGGTTCATCTTCATCACCAGAGCAATCTTAATTACGTAATTTACTCATTTCATTTTCACTTTGAAGTGGTTATATTGAACTTACAAGGTTTGATGAAGCACAGCCACCGGGCACGTAAAACTAAACACATGAACTATTTGATAACAATATATGATGTGGTATTTTTCACCGAACATATCCTTGAACGGAGTTGCATTTTAAGCAATTATTTTTAGAATTTGTGTTCATGTTAATATATATTCCAATACGTTTTACGTTAAAATTGAGTCAATTTAATATTTCGTTAATAAAATAGATTTAGAAATACTGAATATTATAATTTTTGTCACAATTTTCATTTACACGAAACTCAATAATTATATGTCAGGAAAAATCACAGTTGGTGCGCCGCTAGTCGCCAGTATAGTGGCCCTCGAAATAACTGGACAATGCCTCCATTGTTAGTAGTTCCAGGGAATAACGATAATATTATGTTCACACTTGCAGAATGAGTACTACCTAAAATTTAATGTTCATTGTGTTGATATTGCCTTCCATAAAACCGAAATGACAATGTTTCAAAATGTATGTAGTCTCGGCCATTAAATTTAAAATACATTATGTATTTTTGTATTTTCAGTAAGATGGAGATTACTAGTATGAAGTAGACGCACAGGGTCTTATCTGAAAGACAATAAAGATATCTTCAATGGTTTTTCCTTTTGAGATACGAGACTATTTTTTTATTCTAACTGAACGTAGCCAATACATAGCTTTTTTTCTTTCAAAACCTAGATTGATTTTAACATAGCCGTCTAAAGTTCCTAATTTTTGATAAATTTGCTTTGGTCAAGAGTTTTGCATCAACAAATTATCCTATATGCGGAATCTAGTAGATACCCGGTTGGTCTGTTTTTTTTTTTTCGAGGGGGAAATCTTCCTTAAGATACCCAAACACGGGTGATGTGGGATTCTTACCCACTAAAACCCCCTTGCAGACTACTCGGCGCAAACTGAGGAGGCTTCGGGATCTCATGTGAACGCACCGATGTCTCCCCTGCAGCATGTTTGTGGCTTGTAAAGGAATAGTTGTTGAATACGTTTTATCTCAGGAAACTGCTTTGTTCCTGCGCGATAGTAGGTTAACATTAGTACGGCAACTATAAAACCACTGGACAACTCTTCTTCCGAAGCGAAGCGAGGGCGAATTCTAGTACTTTATAATACGAGCAATACTTACCCAAAAATTCTGACTTAAATTTTTAATTTTATTTGTTGATGTGGTTCCAGATATAGGATTTTGAAGGAATTATTAAATTCAAATAGATAATAATTTTGTACAAAACGCACAATGGCCCAATTCAAAATTAAACAATACTTATTTCAATTTTATTACGGTTACAAATAGTAACGATTTGCGGATATTTTATAGTTATGATACAGATCTTTAGATAGTCTTCTGCCGTTTTTATCTTTTCATTTGAACCACCTGACTAAAACGGCAGTACTATTCAAAAAATATATACTTTTTGAAGTGTACTATATCAGTGATACTTATATAGGACTAATGTTCGGTGGCGTTGATAGAGCTTTTCTGCTCATTTGTCGGCTAAACGTACATATAAAAGATATTGCTTTGCTTAAAAAAATCTCACTTTATTTAAATCATTTATAGTTTGCAAATTATAATTGTAAAATAAATTAAAAAAAATCTTTTATTCCCTTAGTCACAACTTGAGAACGAGTTTAAATATAGT
>DWJZ01005104.1:0-14481 GCA_018249125.1 Asbolis capucinus | reverse complement strand
AGTTATAATAAAATCAATAACTTGTTAGTTTACTTAGTTTTTGATTTTCTAAGAACTTTCAGTTTGACCCTCGTAGCTTTATTTATGTGATAAGAACTACCTTAATAATTTACAGATTTAAGGCAGACTAAAAAAGAAAATTACATCCAGGTCCGCATATAGATGAAGAATGCTAAAATATGCAAAAGATGCTAATGCACCTTTTTAATACACTTACATCAGTTATGAACATAATCATTAACATTTTTTTGTTGTATTATCATTTTAAATATTCAAAAATTATTATAGCTCAGAGTAGATATAGCAAATTTTGGATAGTTATAGCTCGGTAAGATTTGAATTATATATTTATGTACAGCAACATTTTACAATCTACAGACTTTTCATATCAATATAAATATGAAAATTCAAATCACCTGCCTTAAACATACCATGGGGACCTACCATATACAATTTAACAATTCAAAAGCTAAATTAATGAGTATATCCTTAAAGCAATACAACTATACTCTGCTTTTTTCATCTTGCGCTTCCTTGTGAACAAAATCCAGCTGACATTATCATTTATGTGTGTCTGATTTTTGTGGTATTCAATTGATGTTTTCGCAAGCTGAATAAAGACAGCAATTTTAGTTCATAAAAAAATTAAAAAACAGACTATAACATTCATAAAGAACCAACCACTCCAAAGTATACAATTTATCTTACCTAAACCTATATTCAACTATTTGGAATAAGAATAATGATCAAAATACCTGCTTATATTGTCTATAATAAGCTGCTATCTTCAATGGCTTCAACTGAAGACTAGTATACATTATATACTCAGATTATAAAGTGGATAGGTGACAGACCAAAACATTTTGGGCGCTTCCATACAGAGGACACACAGCCATCAAATTATGTAGACAGATTTCAATGTGCTCTATCTGAGCTTTTCAGATAGCATAGCTTTTGAAAATTGGATTAGCCATTAATCTCTAAACCAATCTGTCTCTTGAACAGCATAGAGAAGTAGGATCTGTGCCACCAAAGCAAGAAACCCAGGCTCAGTAATAGGTTGATAATACCACAAATCAATCAAACAAATTATATACTTAGCCAAATAATCATAACTATATACTTAGCAGACACTTTACAGACTCTATAATGCCTTCAACACTCGAGATCTACAAAAACAATAACATCCATTCCCTCTTTGCGGCTTACAAGACGATAAAATTCAAAAGTATCATCAACAATATGGAATTTATAACTACTACTCTAAAGAGTTGAGCATAAGCAACTGCTTCAGAACTTTAGTTTGTGACGTCTCTCGAATTTCACCAGCCAGGAACATCTCATCTACCACGGTGTATACCTGGAAAATAACAATTAATTTGTAGATTTGTGATCCGAGTTGTATTAACAAGATATTATTCATATTAAGGTGCTAGCCACTGCTATAGTTAAGAAAATGATGATGAATGGTTATCGTAATGGTAACTTATGGTTATTATTGTTGTAGAATATTGATGAACTAATAAATACAAATAACAACTTGAAATATGGAAGGAAGATTGATCCTAAGATTGCATAACATCAAAGTAGATTACCACTAGCTACGGTGAAGAAAAATATTGTGGGGAAACCTGCACTCCTGAGTTCTCCAAAAAAGTTTTCAAAGGCATGTAAAGTCCATCAATCCGCACATGGCCAGAGTGGTGAACTATGGCCGGTAACTCTCATGTTGTGAGCAGAAAGTCGAGTCCAGTGACAGTTATAGATTGCAATGATTATTTCTCTAAAGGTTTCTAGTGATAATCGATATTTAAAGTCTTACCTTATAAAAATTGAAGACAAGGTCAAGCTCGCATACATTGTGGAAGTACTCATTAAGCACCTCCACAAAGTTGTGAATGGCCTCCAAGTAACACAGGTTGTTGTCATTCACATCCACACATATGCAAAAGTACAGCCCAGCATAACGCCTATACACTATCTTGAAGTTTCTAAACTGCAATATAATACAATCAATAAATTTTATAAGTGCTACTGTGCTTCTAAGGGCATATTCTTGTTATTGAGTGGCATAAAAACATTTGTCACTCAGTTTGGTCACTAAGCACTCCTTCAATGAGTATGGGAGCACGGTAGAATACATCTTAGGACTCCTCACACGGGCAACATAATTTCACTGCTGGCTAAAACGAAAAGTGATTCCGCTTCTGGTAGGACTAAATGTCTAAAGGAACCCCAAAATAAGATCATTTCACATTTTACCAACTAAGAAATAAAAGAGAACAGTAACGGAACACCAAGCATTTAGGGGGTTTTGGTGAAATAGGATAGAAAATGCAGAGGACTAACCTAATCTAAATAGGTCCAAGATCAATGTCAGCACAGAATACCGGCAACACTAGGGGAATCACTAACCCAACCCTAGCCCTGAGAACTTTTTACACATTTTTCACAAGACTGTGTTTTACTAATGTTACGTTATTTAAAAATAAGAAGTACTACATAGTGTAGCTTACCTCGACAAAGTTAGTATGCTTCGCATCACGGACCGTTACCACAGCGTGCACCTCCTCAATCAACTTCTGCTTCTCGTCATCATCGAAGTTCATATACCACTTTGCCAGACGAGTTTTACCCGCACGGTTTTGAATGAGTATAAATCGGATCTGTAGAATTTAACATTCATTTGGACACCATCGTAGTTTGTATTCGAATGAATATATTTTATAGTTTTTACACTTACCATTATAATTTATTGAATATATTTAACACAAGTACGAAATTTTATAGGATAACGCCTCCCCTTTTTAGTATTATTCTGACATTTCTGAAATCCTATTTAAAGTTCTTGACACTTTCTGACAGCTTTACCACAGACGAGATAGAGATGAAAACATTCACTAAGACAATGCATCTGTGTCACACTAGCATTCTACCATAATATACATTCTACACCAGAGAAAACTATTCTTCTCTGTCTACGTACGAGCATCTCGAAAGCTTTTTATAGACTCTCTGCTGAGTGCAACGATATTTAGAATTTCTCTTGTGAGGGTTCACAATGTAACATATGTTAGGGTCGCTACACTCTTGTATTACTTGTTTCTCATGACCACTAAGGATCTAACGTTTGCCATGATTTATGACAGATTTATATCGACGCGATGTGAGGGTCACAAACTGCCCTTGACTAATACTGATTAATTTTGATTAAGTCTTTTTAACTTGTTAATCAAATTTGATTTTGTAATGTTACTTTGAATGAATTTATTTAGTTGAATAACCTACAAAAAATCACGATACTTAAGATACAAATGCTTATATATCTATATAACTTATGTAAGTTATCGGTAAATACCGAAAAATATATTACAAGAATATTTGTGTGAAATTCATTAATATTATCTGTGGGTTAAGTTTTCTGGCAACACAAATATTGAGTTGTTTTTCAATTTTCAGTGGATTTTTGACGTTGCTGATAATTTGCTCGGTTTCATCAGTTTTTAATAGTTTTTATCAATGTAGTGCTTAGGAGTTCAATATGTCTATAATTTAAGTAGTTCTATAGGAAATACAACAAATCTAAACTTAAATGACGCCCACGAAGACAACGACAACTGAAGTAGAAATGGTGATACGAAACAGAAAAACTGTTATGAAAGACGGGATTATGACAATGTCGGGCATCGGTGAGCCTTCGGTTTTCCACGCTCTCGTGGTGATCTTCTTGGAATTCTTCGCGTGGGGCTTGCTCACCATGCCGATAATATCCGTACTCAACGCAACTTTTCCGGACCATACTTTTCTGATGAACGGCCTCATCATGGGCATCAAAGGCATCCTGTCATTCCTGTCTGCACCGTTGATCGGCGCTCTCTCTGACGTTTGGGGCCGCAAGTTCTTCCTTCTCGTAACGGTGTTCTTCACGTGCGCACCGATCCCGCTCATGACTATCAACACCTGGTGGTTCTTCGCTATGATAAGCATCAGCGGAGTGTTCGCAGTGACCTTCTCGATCGTGTTCGCGTACGTCGCCGACGTGACGACAGAGGCTGAGAGATCTCGCGCGTACGGACTCGTGTCGGCCACGTTCGCTGCCAGCATGGTAATCTCGCCCGCGTTGGGCGCCTACCTAATGGATCTGTACGGCGAGGCACTGGTGGTGGCCGCGGCGACGGCAGTGGCGGTACTGGACGTATTCTTCATTATGGTTGCGGTGCCGGAGAGCCTCCCCGAGAAGGTGCGACCGAGCGGCTGGGGCCCCGCCATCAGCTGGGAGCAGGCAGATCCGTTCGCTGCGTTGCGGAAGGTTGGCGCCGAGCGCACGGTGCTTATGCTGTGTGTGGCAGTGTTCCTCTCGTACCTGCCAGAGGCTGGCCAATACTCGTGCATATTCGTGTATCTGAAGCTCGTGATGGGTTTTGGAGTGGTGCAAGTGGCGATATTCATCGCGATAGTAGGGGTTCTCAGTATCGCGGTGCAAGTGGTGCTTGGTTTTCTGATGCGGTCGCTCGGAGCGAAACACACGATCATGGTGGGACTGTTGTTCGAGATGCTTCAGCTGATGTGGTACGGGTTCGGGAGCCGCACTTGGATGATGTGGGCGGCGGGTGTGCTGGCAGCCCTCGGCTCCCTGACGTATCCGGCAATCAGCGCCTACGTTTCGGTAAACAGCCGCGCTGACCGGCAGGGCGTGGTGCAAGGCATGGTGACGGGGGTGCGGGGATTGTGTAACGGTCTCGGGCCCGCCATGTTCGGAGTGATCTTTTATCTGTTCCACGTGGATTTAAACGAGGAGCACGCTGTGGCTGGCCTTGATGGCCGGCAGGACGAGAAATATGTGAGGATGGTGCCAGGGCCGCCGTTTGTGTTGGGCGCGTTACTAGTGATATGTGCGCTGCTAGTGGCGGCGTTCCTTCCTGAGGACGGCACCGTTGGAGCTCGTCGAGGGTCTCCCGACCTGCGCTTCGAGTTGGAGCGCGGCCGGCGCGTCGCAGGCCCTCTGTCCCCGCTCATGGCGCCGGAGTCTGCCGCTCTCTAGCTAGCGGTGAAAGCCGGCCGTGCGGCCAGCGTCTGATCCTCCAACGGTGCGCCCCAAGGGCGTCCAGGTGAATGCATTTAGGAAGGTACCAAAGCGAACTCAATTAATATGTGAGTCCTGAATTAAGTGATTGCACTGACTACATTCCCGCTTACCATGTGAATAATTTCCGCTTCTTTTATTTGATACTGTGTTTGTTCATACATACTTTTAAAACTTTTTATCCATTTTGTATAGTCATATTCCGCGTGGAGGGCATGTACATAATTATTATGATAAAATAAAATAATTAAGATTATTGTGCAAGTCCTCTGTTTATGACGAGCTGAACATCACACAACTTCCATAACTCTTATAATTTTTCTTGCTGTGAAGTACCTAAATATCTTGTCTGTCTAAGAATGCAATGCATCATATCTTTCTTAAATTAGGCATCAAAATCTAAGGATCAATTAATTTTTAGATAGAGAATAAAATTGGTCAAAGATTATACGCTTGTAAATATGCACAACAAACAGGAAACTGGAAAATTACCTAGTTTTGTTACCCATGTAATTAGGAGTATTTAAAAAAGGCGTGTTCATTCATATTCAATTTCAAAATAATATTCACATTTGTGATAGACTGGTCAAGGAGAATATACAATATTTTAAAAGGAAATTACTTCCTAACAAAGTTAGTTGCTAAATCTTCCTGTTAATTTGTTTTTATTTCATGATCTCGCTATAATTGTTGTTATAAGATACAAACATATTTGGTATTGGTCTGTTATATGAAAATTCTACAGTATTTAGATAGGTATTGAAATATTAATAGTTAATAGAAGGTATGTGGGGATTAGAGTTTATGGTTTATTATATAGGTTATGTTAAGCTGTAGAAATTGAAATAAAACATCATTTATTGTTTGCCTTTAGGAAGTAAATGCACTTTCAAAAATAGACTCTTAGGCGTTGGTTTTACTCACTGTCAGTTTTGCAACCACAACACAAAAACATAAAATTCTTTTGATAATTTGGGTCTTTCTATTTATTAGTATAGGACTTTTCAACGTATTTTTAATAGTATACTACCTAAAAAAAGTTTGCCATCTTTGAATTGAATACTACAGCAGAAGGTTATAGCATCTAAATGCTAAATAAATAAATAATTTGTATCATAAAATTGATATATGTATGTCAAAATCGGTACATATATAAATGTAGTTTGATTTTAAGATTTAATTTTTGATATTAATTTCAATTTCATTCATCATAATTTACAAATATATAATTTTTAAGTATATAATATAATTTTTTCTTGTGAATAAATAATGAACAAAATGACATTCTAAAAATTACTCACAAGAACATACAAAAAATCTTGTGTTTGCAAATATAATACCATACAATTATGCTTTGCAAAATCATTCTCAAATGTAACTCCCATATCTGCACATACAACATTGCCGTTGTTATTCTGAAATATCTGTTATATCAGCTGGAGACTGATGATTCACTTTATAATTATATTATTACCACAGATACATACATACATACTATTATCACAGATACAAAATATAAATAAAGATGGTTTAAATATGTTATACAAATGGCTACTAAAGTTTCGACTTTAATTGTATGAAAAATTATTAATAATGTATGTATTACCAGCAGATTATATAATCTAGGCATTTTTAGACTGCCTATGCATTGGCCTGTATAATGCCTGACCTGTTTGGTGTTGTGATCATTTTTACAATATTGATTTTATATGCTATATAAAATGACCTCCTCCCTGTCAAAAAATATATGGCAACAAAATTGAGTAGGTTAAGCAAATTTTTTATCCATGGTGTAAAAGCAAGCTACTATACATTTCTATGATCTTGATGAGTACATTTACCCTTACGGTGTGATATTTCCCTACACTGATAAAAATTGTCAGTGAAAACACATATTAAAATAAATTGAACCATCTTGATTCCTGCACATGTAAGATATTTTTAAAACGGAGAGTATTTTTAAACCGAATAGATAATTCACTGATTTCAGTTTTTTTTTCTGTTAGTGAGTGTGCCGAAGCGAAACGAGGATAGCTTAACAGTTTTTGTTTTATATCTCAATTAATGACCGGGATATGGGTAATTGAAATGCATCGTTTTTAAATAGAAATTGAACGTCATCAATTCACAATTTAGTAAACAAAATATATTATTTAGTTGATAAAACTTTATTACGGATAGCAGGGGTACTCACGATGTATATTTAACTGATGTTTCGACAAAGTTGCATGGTCGTACTTACGGTTGGAATTTGTAGTAACCGACGTATTGACCTATATTTTTTTACCATAAATAAGTTAGCGCTTGACTGCGATCCCATCTGATGGTGGGTGGCGATAAAGTATTAGATGGCAAATCGAATACCTAAGATAAATTAGTACTGTCTGCGATGAACCGTTTCTTTAGTCAAAGCAAAAAAATTCATTTATCTACCTATTATTTTCTAAAGTAAAACAAGACCTTAACCCAAATACACAGTAATTTTATAGGCCCTCTGTATCTGGGTCTGCCGATCGTTAAGAAGTTGATACAGATAGGATTTTCCTTAAGGAAAGATTCACAATCAGTAGATATTTCCTTTATGTAAGACTATATAATATATGAGAAATTTGGAGCCAATATGGCTCATTGCTGAGCATGGCTGTTATCTCATGTCTGAGCAGGCCGAGAACGTTTTCTGTATACAACCATGACTGGCAGAAAATACGCAGAACGCGGTATATATATTTCCTTATATGTGCAATAAGGAAGGATAAAAAAAAAAGACTACAATAGGTGTTAAAATATTTTTTCTTGAAATCCCATCATCTCAGACAAAGACTCCGGCACGGTCTGATCACCCTGTCTGTTTCTCATTTTTGTGTGGGTTCAGCGCAATATGTTTTTCTCTTCCATTTTTTTCTATCAACCGTTACACACTGACTCCCTTATAATTCATATCATCTCACAGAATCCATCCATCTTCTCTCCGTTCACGTCGCTTCCATTCCATCTATATTCATACCGATTGTTCTTCTCGTCTCGTGAGCTTCCTCGCCTCGTTACGTGTCCAGGCGTCTACTACTGAATTAAGAGGCAGGTGAGAGTTTGAAATTGACTCGGAAGTATAAAAATTGTCGTAGCCCATAACAATTATACCAACGTATATCGGAAACTGACCTTGAGTTACAGCTGTACTTAGCTGCAGTTGAATACAGCTGTCCGTCCGTGTCCGTTATAGGTATAAAAACGAAATAATGAATAAAAAAAAAAATTAAAAAAATATTGTATTGTGCCCGATTGTACTGTCAAAACGTATTGTGATCGTATCTGGTTCTAGACATGGACTGATTTTTAGATACCTACGTAGTGTAGGAAATCGATGTATAACTTGAAAGATTTCCTTACATGTACCTCGGTCTTACATATTATTTTAATTGTCTAGAATAAGTTGATGCTTTACATCGATCCCACCTCATAGAAAGTGGCGATCATGTCTAAAATGTTAGTAAATGCCTGTACATTCTTCTTTTGAAGACTCCCACGCAGGCCAGTTACTCTATTCCCTTGCGGTATGCATAATGAATATATAAGTTATAAGTGGCCAATAAAAGGATATTTAAAAAAAAATGTTAACCATTCTTTTACCGTGACTATGTCCGCGTACTTGCCCCGTCTTTAGAAATTCATCAAATCTGCTTCGATAGTGAACAAATTCCATCTATTTCAAGTCCTTTGAGCATTTTTTCGCGAAATAGTAACCGTTTTTCCTCAAGTTGTATTCTACCTGTGTACCAAGTTTCAAAACATCGGTTCAGTAGTTTAGGCGTGAGAAGTTAACAGACAGTCACGTATTTAATAAAGTATTTATTATATTAACAAGTTTTTAAACATGATTTTCGTTATTGTACTAGTTGAGAGGAGGTGAAAACATAACAGGCAAATCTTGGTTACTACGTTTCCGCCGGGAGTTTCTCAGAGTATATTGAAAGAAAGCTACGTCAATATGATTTCTCTTCTTAAAAACCCATGTTAATCTACAGGATTATTTATTTTGTAGTTTATTTTGTAATAAATGTGAAAGTGTGTGCAGTTTTGAACATCCTTCACACCGAAATGGATTGACGTGTTTTTTATGTGATGGTTAAAATATTGACATACGATTAGGCTAGTTTTGATCAACACTGTACGAGGGCGAGGCCGCGGACGGACGGTATTCAAATGGGTGGATTGAGTAAGAGATGAAGGAGTCAGCGTAGGATTGGACACTAGCTGTGCCTGCGACTTAATTTTAATCCCAGCGTAGCCCTATACAATAGTGAAAACCGCTTTGAAATCCGTTCAGCCGTTTCTGAGTTAAGCGCGCATAAAGGGAAAAATATAAAAATTCTAAAAATCATGTTTTTGGGTTCTTTTTTTTTATAAAATCCCAGTAAAAGTTTTTTCCAAATAGCTTCCATGTACAGATACCGATACACATACAGCTACAGATATATGTATAGAATATATATTTTATAGGCCAGAATGAAAATTAAAAACATATTGTGCCGACCCCAAATGAAATCAGAATTGGCAGGAAGATGATGACGCAAGTTTTGACTCAATTATAACGAGAATTTCACGTATTTTTGAGTCACGTCATAAAGATAGTAAGCTCCATAAAATCATCCATTCCATAGATAAGCAAATTGCTTTTCAATAAATATTATCACTTCAATATATTCTATTTCGGCACTATAATAATGTCACTAGAAAAAAAATGATAGTACCTCGCGTACTACGAAATTCAGATTTTTATGTTGGTACTAAATTACGCTCGCGGGTCTGCTAGCGTGGTATGTTGATAAAACAGTAGAATATGTGTTATTTCAGACTATAATCTGTCCCTGTGCCAAATTTCATTCAAATCCGTTCAGCAGTTTTTAGGTGATGAACGTCACCAACTTTCGTATTTATAATTGCTACAAATTGCCCGCGCTTTGCTTCCGTAGAAAAGTTGTTCAGTGGTTTCAGAGTTGCTAATCTAATATTATCCTATTGAGTAAGAACAAAGCAGTTTTGCGGGATTAAAAGTATACTATAACCATTTTCCTTATATAAACCACATATTAGGTAAATTTCATGTAATAATTTTCGGAGTTGCCATACTAATTTTAACCTGTTATCCTGTGGGAACTAAGGCATTTCTTGGAATCCTTTAACCATTCTCGAGTTTTAAAATACGAGTATGCCAAGTTTCATCTAAATCTGTTCAGTGGTTTTCAAAATTAGAACGTGGTTTCAAAATTATCGAAAAATACTTAATGTACAGAATTGACCCCGTTTTGTTATTATTGTATATTAGTAGGATTTCCTATCTTTACAAGCTTTTATTTTGTTGGCTGTATGCGTTAGTTTGGTTTGACCGGTCAAATCTTGCAAGCTTAATTAGACCCACTTTCATTTACTATGGAACTGAAATTCTGCATAAAGCCTCCGTCCTGATGACAATGCCTCATTATGACTCGCATGACCTGATACAGAATTGGCTCCAGTTAAGAAATCTCAACTGTTAACAGCTAGATACGCGTGTTTTTCGTATTAAGGCTCTAAAATTAAAGCTTGTTTTTATATATATTTTAACTAGCTTCCGCTCGACTTCGTTCGCGTGGATTATTTACTTTGAGCTAACGCTACTTTAACCCGCGACTTTGTGTCTGTCATACATGATTTTTGCGAAACTTTAACCGTTTATGCAGCGCACGCAGCGGAAGCTCTCAATAAGAAAACATCCCCCGATTTTGGAACATTCCTCATTGGTGCTCTGCTCCTATTGGTCTTAACGTGATGATATATAGCCTATAACCTTCCTCGATAAATGGGCTATCTAACACTTAAATAATTTTTCAAATCGGACCAGTAGTTCCTGAGATTAGCGCGTTCAAGCAAACAAACAAACTTTTCATCTTGTCAATCTTATATAGATTGCATTCAGGTCTAAATGGTTTCAGCCTATGAATGCATTACTTAGTACGTAACACAGTTATCTTCATAACTGAGGAATCTCATAAATGGTCAGACTAAACCATTCTCTTTGCTTCAACGCAGTGTTGAATTAATGAATAGAATATACCCATTTGAAATTTCAAAGAAAATAATATATTTTCACCGTAAAAATAGTTGTTAAAAATTTCGAAACCATCAAATCTTGTTCACCATTTTTGATAGATTTTTTTACGTAGTATTGAACTTGTAGAAAAACTTATTTTGCGATTTTGGAACCGGTATTTATATGTCCTACAACAATTTCATTTAGGTTTTTGGCGCCTGTTGGTCTAGTGGTAAAGCTAACAGCCCGGGGTCGTGGTGTACGATTCCCACTCGTACAAACTTGGAATGTGTGTTGTGTATGTCAGCGCATAAAAAAATTATGTATACAGTCTTTTCACGGTACGTTTACATTGGGATCAGTTGACCTTGTGAGTGTCCTGAGATAATTTATTTATATTTTATTTATATTTGTGTGTTATTGAAATCTTGTGGTGGAACAACTTGCAGTTGACTAGCTTCTTGAACTATGGCCTTGACTTGTGATTCATCGATTCGAACCAGTACCGACATAACTTCTAGAGCCCGCAACTATACTTGGTGCAAATTCGATCTAGAATGTTTAATAACAAACCGTTGCCTAGCAACCTGTGACAGACAGGAAAAATATTTTTTTTTGTTGTTTTAACTGTTAATAATTTTGTACTATTACATTTAAAAACTTTTATTTGTAACTCATGCTATTTGCTAGGTGACAAATGCATAAAGTATTAAAACGAAAATCAATAAATTATAAAAGTATAAAACAAGATACGTCAATAGGTTAAAAGGTTGTTAACTCCTTCGTGAAATTAAGGATGTCAGAGTACGAATTTGTGAATGATGTTGTGTGTTGTAATTTTCTTGTAGCACTGATATGACTATATTTATTTGCAGTTTGTACTTGTTCTTTGATCGACACTCAGTTTAACAACTAATTTTCAAAAATAAAATGTGTAGTATAATGGAAAAAACCTCATTTATGTAACTTAGTGAAAACCCTACAGAAGAATTTTTATGGTTTGTTTACATTTATTCCGGATCGAAGTTGCACCAAGTATAGGAACTGTTTCTGGCAAAACATTGTCTCAATTAATCCTATATAAGACACCGCTATGTTCCGCCCATTAGTTACAATTCTATTATATATAAATATAGTATATATAAATGCAAACAGTTTGGGAGGACGGGAGATTTTTACTTCTTCAAGCAAAAAATATTTGACATCATTTCTCTCTCGACCACCGGTCGGTATTTTCTTGCATGAGGACCACAAATATTATAAGAATATTAGTGCGGGCCAGATTTCATGTGTCGCCGTCGGGATCACAAGAAATGCCGAGTCGCGTAATGAAATTAGGGCCACACCGCATTGACCCTATATGTGGCCCGCGGGCCGCGGCTTGCCGACCTGTCTAGACTTTAATACAACACGCTGGCAATACCTTAATAATATTTACTTTCATTATCATTTCATTATAGTTTTGTATACGCGAAATGGTCGACATATTGCGATATTGACTGGCACTTGACGGTAGACGTTCCAATATATTTCGATCACCTAGCTTAAAATATATTGTATTTGCCATGAAAAAATATTGATTTTAATAAATTACGTTAACTGAAACTCTGATGAAGGGACTAAATATTATATATTACTCGTAATTTTTTTTGCTCGGGTACGTAAAAAATATTTTTATTCGTGGAAGGTCTTTAAACGCCAATGGGACGGTAGAGATTTTAATATATTTGCATTTGTACAGTATTGACATTGACAGATATAACTATCGGTTATAATCTATGATAATATTATAAAACTAAAGAGTTTGTTTGCTTGAACGCACTAATCTGTGGAACTACTGATCCGATTTTATAAATTCTTTTAGTGTTAGATAGCCCATTTATCGAGGAAGGCTAAGGCTGTATATCATCACGCTAAGACTTGTAGGAGCCGAGCGCCAATGAAGACTGTTTCAAAATCGGGGGATATTTTTCCTATTGAGAGCTTCCTCTGCGTGCACAGCGTAAAAATCATGTATGACATGTATGACATTTGACATTCGCAAAAATCATGTATGACAGAAACGAAGTCGCGGGTTAAAATTAGCGTTAACCCAAAGTAACTCGCGAAGTCTAGAGCAAAAACTAGTGAAGTATGTATATTCAAGCTGGAACTGAACTATGAACACACATTTTCGTTAAGGGTGTTTTTGCTCGTATATTTTATAAAGTTTGATACAATAGCTTATTGATTTTAAAAGATTAAAATTGTGCACCATTAACACCATCACAGAAATTCAAAGGAATATTTGTGAATGAAATTGACATAAATACTTGAGTTAATATAAATAATTCGCCCTAATACCATTCTCAATTCAATATGTGAAAAAGTGAATTTCATGGCACTGATTTTATTATCAAGCGCCATTTTATATAAAATCGATACTTTCCCGCGCTACAGAGTAGCTATGTTGTCTTCTTTAGTGACAATGCAGTTTTTTTTCTATCTACTTCCTTTCATGTTTTAACATTTGTAGACTTATCTTTGACGTTTTTTCTGTGTAAAAAGTGTGGTTTTGTCGTTAGCCAATGTTTTTTCTAAAGCTAGTCCAACATGTTTTTATTAACGGTACGGTATTACGGTATTGGAATTATCCTTACTATGTTTTGTCTCTATGTTGTTAAGCGAGTTATAACCTATAACTTGCTAAGAAAACAATATTAATTTGAATATATTTAGGTATATTTTCATCCAACTCATACTAAAAATCTATTTTTTGAAGAGAGATTTTATCTGGCTTATCTATAACTGCAAAATTATTGTAATTAAAATTGACGATTTTTTTTATTAAGATTTAACGGCAATCTATTGTCGATTAAAATACTTATTTATGTCATAATAAGTACTTTTTTAAATTTAACTTTGATTTCGGGGTTTTGCAGCCACATTATAAATCGTTATTGTTATTGATTTATACAATTTTATTTTTTAATCGTATACAACGGTGATGTCTCTCACCTTGAAATCTCAGCTGTGTCATACAGTTTGTGACTTGCAAACTTAACTCCTTTCGTTATAAAACCCTGAATTTATTCATATCATTATTCATGAGAATAAATTTGCCGTTTTCCTACTATGTAATAGAAGGTATAGATAGATACAGGTGTATCTTTGCCAGATGTAAATAAAGAGGTAGATCCATCACTAGTGAGTCGATAAAAAAAATATGGCTGTATGGCAAAAATTCAAAGCCTTTAAATTATGAATATCTAGGGAATAAATATCTCGGGACATCTCACACACGGCCATCTGACCCCAAACTAAGCGTTAGCTTGTACTATGGTGATCAGAC
>DWJZ01005103.1:0-14485 GCA_018249125.1 Asbolis capucinus | reverse complement strand
GAAATGGGTGAACATTTCATGGTAGGAAATCTTCTACACACCACACGGGTCTCAATCAACGAGACTTAGCTACTTTAAGAAAAGTGCTCCATTGAGAATATGTTACACGTGTTAACAGGCACTCCGGGTTGGAACAGATTGTTTCAATTAAACGTCTTCTTCTGGCATTGGTAAGACATAGCTTGTAAGGGCGTTTAAACGTCCCAGCAGCAGTAGTCACATCAGCGGCGTGATACGCCATCGGAGAGAGGATACCATTTATCTAATGGTCATAACTCACCAAACACAGAACCAGACGATCGATGGTGACGATATTGTACTTCCATATGATGTCGCTCATGGCATCGACGCACTTGTTGACGTGAGGCCCGTCAGCCAGGTTGGTCACCTCAAAGATCAGGTAGTCGCAGAACTTGCGAAGATGCGCCGCGAACGCGCGAGCACCTATACGCTCCAATATCCTGGACAGATATGACGTCAAATAGAAAAAATGTTTTTTCAACACACTTGCTCTTAAAGTGGGTTCTTTTAGTCGTTTACATTACAGCACTAGTGCTATAGGAAAACCTACGAATTACATTTTGTCAAGTGAGGTTTCTAAGATTAAATAAATGCTTTTCGTTTAATTTTACTTATGCAACATAGTAGGATAAGAAAGATAGGCTCAGCTAACATCGCTTAACTTCAGTCAAAATCTTACACAGAATTAAATTAGTAGCATTTTTCCCAAAAAAGAACTAAACTGGATTTATTGAAGCAATTATCCCTAAATCCGCTTTGCATTCTCCTTGAGGAGTATACAAGAATTGCTCATATTTTAGTATACGTTACTATTATATCTCGAAGTAGTAAATACTAGTTCATGTAGGAATAGAAATAAATCCATACTAAAATGTGAGATTGTATGTTCTTCTTTCTTTGTCTTTTTATGTGGAGTTAGTCAATGCTCTTGAGTCCGACATAGACAACTTTTTAGCAACATTGGTAACACGCCGGCGTAGCCAAGGGAGGACCTTAATATAAGTACATGTCAAATATACTCACTTAAAAGCAATGGGGTTTATTCTGTTGGTCTCGAAGATCATCTTCCACAGAAGGCAAAGGAACAGCGGCGTGCTCTGGACTGAGAAGTGCGCGACGATGTCGTTATCATTCGCCATAGACGTCCACTTGCGGTATTCCTCCTCTACAGATTTCTTTAGCAACTGTCTGTTCTCCTTGGCTACGGGATTCTGCGAAAAGAATTTAAATTTTTATAAGCTTTTATTTAACTTGTAGTGTAGAATTGTATATGAGTATTTCAGTATTTATGTTTGTTACGGGTTGGTCTAGTGGTTAGTGAACCTGACTGCTACACCGAAGGTAATGGCTTCGATTCCCATCCAGGTCAAACTTTTCTGTGATGAGCGGGAATGCTTGTTCTGTGTCTGGGTGTAAATATCTATATTAGTATGTATTTAAATATATGTATGTATGTTTATCTGTTGTCTGATCACCATAGTACGAGCTAACACTTAGTTTGGCAACAGATGGCCGTATGTGAGTTGTCCAAAGATATTTAAACTTATTTTTAATTTCGCCAAATATTTATTTCCGGAACATAGGCATTATTTGCAGGCTATGGAACAAGTGTACTGGCTATGTGCGTGTTAATTACCCACCTGCGCGAAGAACTCAACGAGGACTGGCGGGAAACACTGCAGCGTATGATGGGACCACATGAGGGGAGTGTTGGTCATTATCGTTGTCAACAACTCCTTTACGGCGGCGCCGTCGCTACCTGATACACACACATACACATCAGTCTCAGTAATCGTTTTAGTATAACATATTTATTACAAGGTAGACATTATAACGTTTTGACACTAGACAACTGAAAAAAACAATACTGAGTGAATACATATACAAGACAATATTGAGAACGGCTATTAGTTAAATATTTTTGAAAAAAGATGAAAAAAGCCGCGGCCCTATTACGTATTTTGCGAACGGAAAGCAATTACGAAAATTTTGTGATAATTGCTCGTAGATCGCAAATTCATATTACATATTAGCGACAATTGTGTTTTTTATTACGTATTAGAGATATATTCGTCGCAAAAAGTGCGCACACCCAATCAGCGAGCGTTTTGCAAGCAATCACTTAAGTAATACGATGTCTTTTGATTTATTGCTGACTATTTGCTGCCTGCTTGCTAGTAGAAAATTTTAGCTAATAGCTGCAGATTCTTTATAATTAATAAAAGATACTGTCCTGTTGTTGAATGGTTAATGAACCTTAATACTAAACAGGTCGTGGTTTCGATTCCCACCTAAAACAAACTTTTCCGTGTTTAAATAAATGTCGCTCATGAAACCTACATAGTTGGTAACAAACCAGCTAGCGAATTTAACGGTACCGTGTTCGGCTCCTGGCCGAACCATACAATTATATGGCAAATATTTTTTCTACTCAAATTATTTACGTTGTCCATGCCGGTGTATGAATATGTTTAGCGGTCATATATGTATTTATCAAATATTTTAATTTAAGATTTCATATATAGTTTAGCATAGTATAACAAAATAAGTTAATAACCACATGCTACTATAGATAGAGCTCTAGAGAGAGAAAGCTAGATATTAAGCTTACATTCGCAGTTTTACAAAATTGCAGATTTTCATTTATTATACGAGCATAAACTATAATATTAAATTATTATATAATACGTGTTGGCTTTGATAAACATGTTTGCCAATTAAATAAATAGTGTAAAATAGCAAGCAATACAATAATACTAATTATTTCGAAAGTTTTCTTCCATAGTATAAAAAACCGTAATAATAATATTTGAAATTTGCTTCGTTTCAGTTTAATATACAACTTACGAGGCGCTGTTATCACTGTATAGGGTAACCGCCCAGCCATAATATTAATTAAAACGATACTTTAGTTATAATTAAACATTACATTATTGATTTCAATTATACTTGAACAAGTGTGATAGAGTTTTTTTTATGTAATCCATCAAATTATATTGCCAGCATATGATTTCTAGGATAATATTATAACTTTTTTAAATAATTCTTATAATATTGTACGATTTAAGCGTTTCGATGTGAAGACACTTGTCAGAATGATTTAATGAAAGTTAGTTAATTTAATTAAATAATGTTTGCGTAAAGCAATTATAAGTTGCACATTTATATTCTTATTTTTAAGTAATAACTGCTCATAAAGTATTAATATAGACATAAATCGCTTAGTTCTTCTATTTATAAAATAATACGAACAAGTTATAAATTCCATCGCCTTCTGAGCTTTTCCATATTCAAATGACAGCATATAGCAGTAACGCACAGCAACGTAATGTAATAGACAAACAGCATGAACAATCTAGGCCATTACATTCGTGACAATTCGAGATAAGCTTTAAAATTGCAATAAATCTTATAACTTCTAATAAAGCATTTTAAAATTAAATTTAAATATGACTTGTAGTACATTATAAAAAGCAGGAGTAAAAGTAGAATTGGTTGTAGAAAATAGATTTACAGATACAGATATTTATGAGTTCGTAAGATTCGTGGTAAATATATTGCAATAATTTCGCGGTTAGAATAATTCATTATAATCATTGTTAAATTCGCTTTAAATGCAATTAGCAGTTAGTCTATAAATATAACAAAGAATCTTAAAGATATCCAGAATGAAAAGAATGAGAAGGAATTGACATTTATTAATTAAAAGATCTTTTTCATTGAATTTCGAAAGAATCATAAATTAATCAAAATAAAACATATTTAAGCAGATTCAAAGTGCATTGTATATTCAGTACTGTAAGGACAATAGAAAATAATATACATATATTTAAGACGCTGGCCATCGGAATTCGCGATAACTGTTGCGGTTTTTTTGAGCAAAATTTTAATATTATAATTGCAATCTTTATTTCAAAAATAATATTACTTCTTAACGCGAGCGAAGCTAAGGGCAAAAGCTAGTAAGAACATATTACTTAACCTAACATATAATTCAAGAAAACTTGTTATTTTGACACACCTTTGTTTACACGAGATATTATCAAAAGAGAAAAACGGACTAGACAAAGGTGGAAATAGACAATGTAAATGTGGAGAGCAGAGTATCCTACTAATACTATAAATATGAAACTTTGTGCGGATGGATAGATGGATGTTTGTCACTCCTTCAAACAAAAACTACGAAATAGATCAAAATGAAATTTGGCACAGGGGTAGATTGAGGTCTGGAATAACGCATAGACTCATTTTTATCAACAGACCGCGCGGACAATGCAGCCAACAGACCCTAGTAATTTATAACGTCCCTGAGATAATAACTCACCAGCGCCGGTCATGTAGATGCCGCGAGCGAGCGTGAGCACCAGCACCCGGTTGAGTTCCTCGCTCTCCGAGGAAACGAGCGGCTTCTGGTCTGTCACCGCCCTAGACATGAGCAGCTGGACGCCGGAGCTACCCAGGCTGGTGATCAGGCGCAGCGCAGTACTCTCGAAGCTGGAACAAGGTCGATATATACGATTAAGAATATGTATTATTTATTATCATCTTTGCGACCTGTATTTGTAGATATTGGGCACAGGTCTCGCAAGTTAATCTACCACACTGGTTACATGCGGAATGACGAAGCAAGTCATTAATTAACGTGTAAGATGCACGTAACATTGAAAATTAGAGTTATAAAATTAAAAATAGAGTTAGGTTTATTTGAAACCAGGAGTTAATTTTCAAAAAATCACCGTTCACAGTGGAGTGAGTGTGATCGAGTGTGATTGAGTATGTGATTATGAGTACAATTGGATGTGTGTGTGTGTGAATGATTTGTGTGTGTGATATTCATTGCGATTTCACACTCACCACAGCTGCAGCTGAGTCTGGTTGGCTTGCGGGCAGGCGGCCAAAGAGTGGATGTTCGAGAGCAGAGTCAGCTTGTAGTTAGGCTGGATGTGATGGATGCGGTACGAGAACATATCTAGCAGATTGTGGAATATACCCCACGCGTACGCCTTGAACACGTTCGGAAGCAGTTGATCTGTAAAAACAACCGACCCTAATTACACTGACAAGTTATAAAATGTGAAAATCAATAAAATAGTTGTAATCAATTAAAGACGCATTAGTAGATATAACCCAAAAACTACTAGTCACAGAACACTGAAATCAAACTTAAATTATAATTTTCAAATATGTAAAGATTCATCTATCATCCAGTAAAAACGTAGGACGTAACACACAAAAACAACAGACAAATTGAAATAAAAATAAATTAATAAAAATCTGCCAAGTGCACATGAGTGCTAATGTAAAAAGATTACTTACTTATAAATCCTTTTATGCCCAAAGATTCTATTTCAGTGTAAACCAACAATCTGCTGTATGTTTCAACCAACGCCGGTGCCATCATACTACTCCCAGGGATATTAGTCTTGTTCTGAGCAAGTTTGGCAACATGTGTTACTATTGAATGTATGAGTGACATCTTGCAGTGGAGCGTCAAGCTATCCAATATACACATGGACAGAGGGACAGTTGGTAGTGGTGTACTGGGGTTCCCATTAGGAAGTGATTTCTGGTTCCCAAACAGAGTTTCGATGATGATTCCCATCGGGCGGGCATAGAATTCCTGATTAGTTGAGTATGCGTTGCATAATAACGCAATAAGATAGTCTGATCCCATCAGTGTTGGTGTATTGTTTGACGTCATCAGATGCTGTAGGAACCTATGAATAAGTAAATTATTAATAAACAGCAGAATATAATATTAAAATTTTGCATTACAATAAAACATTATGTGTTAAATAAAAAACATAGTGTTCAATGGTGAAGAAGCATTCAGTGAATTTCTCCTTCATCTACAAAATAGTTTATAAACCTCACCAGATAGTCTATGGTGTGTTAATTGTCACACCAGAAACCAGTAAGCAGCGTAACCCAATCTTTCTCTGTCAACTATCATAGAGTTGTCACCACCAGCAAGTTTGTTTTATGCTGTGTTTTATTCAATACATAATACATGTTTTATTATAATAAAACACATTCATATAATGTGTCTTTCTAAAACACACAGTTTTATGGTAAGGACGTGTTACATATCTGCTGGTGAAATATTAGTTTAATTATATTTAGTATAAACTGATTGACATTTAGTTGCGAACAAGCTGCCACATGATGCTTTAGGCATCTATCCCGGAACACAGATCTGTAGTCGTTCAGAGTGTTATTGATTGTTGGGCACTCCATGAAAGGGTTGGTTTCTTCTTATGTTTACAATAGATCTACACCTGGGCTGTCCACGTAAAGATAGAATTTTTGGAAATAATAATTCCTTGTTGAATAAGTGCTCTGCACTTAGTGGTACATTTCTTAAAGTTGCTTTTAAATTGACATTACTGATTTGTTTAAGTAGGTAGTCACAACAAATCTTTATGCACAATGCGCGTTTTCCAATATCATTGTCTGCTCGGTATTTTTATAATTAGGTGTCCCGGGACGAACAAATGTCTCGTATCTCATGAGAGGTTGTTAGACTTAAGACTAAGAATTTTCTGGAGCCAAATTTACCAAAGATTGCAAACCTACATGCTTCATTTGTCACGGTTCTATAATAGTGTCTGACAAGCCTGCTGAGACTTGTTAGGTGTTGATTTAATAGTCCTTAGACATATTTAGGAGGCATAATTCTTCATTAAGCTTTAATGCAATGAATCCCGGCGAGGCATCAAAAGATTTAAGGGCTTTCTTATATCTGATGCCCATCCAAACGGGCAGACTCAAACTGTTTCAACTTACTTAATATCTGTAGTCTCTCTTCATTTGCCTTAGGAATTACTTTATTTTATGTATGGGACTGTCGAGGCCGTTGGGTTCTTCAATATACAACTTGATCATTTTGTGATCTTTCTTGCATATTAGATTGACTGATTGCGGCTCAGCTTTAGTACACGAAATCCTTAGAATACTTTTTTATATATTTGTTTTGAGTAAAGTATATTTCTAGAGGCCTTTGTTTCAACTGACAGGTATTAATAGTTTAGGAGATATATATTTTTTAAAGTCGAAATATGGCAGAAGATTTGGTAAGTATTTGACTTATTTACATCAAAGTGTGGCAGGCATATTAGTTGTTGACATAAGTTTAACTACTCAGCCAGCTATATTTAAAGATTTTAGATTGATTTTTGACTGCTACTGTCATAATTGAGCTGTGACTTTTGTTTGCAATTCACATACAAAATACAAAAGTAACAAATATGTATATCCAAAACCAATCACGTACAGTACAGCACCTAATGGATGTTTTGTTAGGTTAGGTTGGTTAATTTGCTATATTAGAAAACTTGGAGGGTCAACGATACTCGCCAGTTCCTTCGGCCGTAATCCTGCGGCGTGGTCGTTTGTTATACCATCTTCAGATGAACTAACTGACGGCTTTGAGCTGTCGGACGACGAAGGCTCATTGTTTTAACTTGTAAATCTTGTCGAGAACATGTCCCGACATGATCGCCGTTAATCGAATTTTTAAAGGCACTCATTTTTTACAAAGTTAGAACTGAATTTATACTTTTAATTACCCTGTGTGTACATTTAACACATTTAATATTTATTTCAAACTTTTTACAAGTTTCGAACGTTAAATTACGACATGTCACAAACGCAATGACAGTTGACAGAAAAGCACTGGATCCAGCTTCTCGCTGGCTCGCTGGTACTTGGTTCGACATTACAAATCATAGACTATCTGGTAAGGATTTAAGCTATTTTATGCATAATTATTTGAAAGATGGGCCTCTTTTTAGGTATGAAACTAAAAAACAATAAATACTTACTCATACTGCATTTTTAAGTTTTGTGGCATCGTCATCGTCTTATGTTCTGTCTCAGCCTTCTTCAACAGGTGCATCCAGATGCAAACAACGGCCATCTGATGGGTGCAATGAGCCTTGGCGCAGTCTGGAACCGGCAGTGGTTCCTTCTCAGGATACAGCAATTCATGGAGTTTAATTATAGGCAAGAAGTTCGATAGAGGATTCCGCTGAATACTTCCCGATATAAACTGCAACAGCACCCACATGAGATGATCTCTTCCTTTCTTCATATCATGTCCTATCAACTTATTGTGTAGTCCTTTCACAATATTAGGGAAAGACGCAAATCCAATGAGTATCAAATATATGACTTGTGAAGAAAGATGCAGCCAACACCAATGAGTGGAAGACATCTCATCGTCCTCTGTCTCCTGTTCACTTTTCTCCATGGGCAATATCATCAGTTCAACGAGTTGATCTTCCAGTGCAATGCAGCGCTGTTTGTGCTGCTTTTGCAACCCTAACATTGAGCACATCATATCTCGTGAATAGGGCTGTTGTAATACATGTCTCAAAAGGGCTATCTGAGGTTTCAATAGTTCGTCATCATATGGCAAGTTGCCTTTAAGGGAGAACTTGAGGGTTGTCGGGTCCAGTCGCCAGGGATTGACCAGGTGGTCAGCATACCCTGAGAACTCAACTACTGGTAACATGTGCGAATGACCGATAATAGACACCATCTGAGCACATGGCTTGAAGCTCTCGACGAATTTTGAAAAGAGTTTCTCAAGTTGCTGAAAAAACATATAACATTCTAACAAATCAGGTATTTCAAGACTACTTTGAATTAATTGCCTTACTAATAAATAATCGGAACTTCAACTTCAGATGCATATACATAAATCCCCATGTATGATAGGATTTCATTCTATGCAAGGAACTAAAAAAATCTAGTAAAAGAGCTATATACGAGCATTTCTATGGGATCAGCAGTCGCCAATCTCACACATACATTTTCATGTTACATATTGCACTGCTAAAATAAACAATCAATATTTAAAATAAGTTAAATGGTATTTCTTACCCAATGTGGCCAGTTAGTATTTTCCGGATAATCTTTATGAATCTCAGTCACAATAAAATAAGCTGGGAGCAGAGATGCATTCCTGTCAAATATGTACTCAATGACAGTGTAAAGGGCTTTCAACAGTGGCATGGTGCTTGAGTTCAGCCTAACTGGTAAAGTAGCAGCTTTTTCTTGGCAACCCTGGAAAGAAACTTATATTAATATTTTTTATGGTATAGCTCAGTAAATGTGATACATGCCATATAATATTAAAGATCATTATTGCATGGTCAAGGATTTATTAACTGTATCGTAACTGTCTATGAAACCTCAAACAAAAAAAGGGCAATATATGTATTGGCTCATATTAAATGTACAAAGTTCACCTTTACATGATTTTGGTCATGATATTATTATGGTCTTTCAGGCTACCAAGAAGACAGTAACGGGACAATTGTATGTGGCCAAGATTACGAAATTGAGGTGGATGATAGGAATAAAATGAATGCACAAAGTACACATGGGACCTGAACCCATGATGGGTATATCAAAGCCACCTCAAGGGCAATCCTTAAGACTCTGGCCCTGAGGCTAGGAGCCAAACTATGGCAAAATATGTACACCCAGGCTAAGGCAATCAAAAACCGTCATATCTGGTTACCCACAATAGTTCAAACATGACCGCAGTGGCCTTTGGGTTTATGTCCCTTACCCATCAAAACAAATAACAATAATGTATTAAATACAATTTGTAGAGGAAGTCAGGAAACACTTGTTTTTTTAATATTCATTTATAAAATTGTATCTCATGTTACCTACCTTCATGATTTCCCTCACACCTTTGTAGTCCACACCGCCGATAATTCTTCTTATCAAAAAGAAGCACTCCGTCCAATAGTGAGCATTGTGGTAAGTTAGTTGTTCATTTGCTAAGATACAATCACACAACAGCCTGTGAAAAAAGTTACAGGCTATTTCAATAATCTATTTATATCATTAGGACTTGAGCCTAGAGAACTAGTCTGTAATTTCTGTATTAGAAGTTGGTGGTGTTACTATTCACTTTGCAATCAATTAGTATTATCTTTGTCTTTCTCCCCATTTATAAGCTTTAACTGCTGCTAACCATCATGCTCCGCGGAGCGTCAGTCAGTCAGTCTGCCCACCACTGTTGTATAAAGACATACAATTGTGATCTTTAACAAACTGCATAATTGAACAATGTGCTCTAAGTTAGCTTAGAGTGCAAGTGCAGTGATGTGAATACTGCAGCACATAGCAAACCCCGCAACAAGGATATTACTGAGGTGGAAGAAGGGGAAGTAGCCGCAAACAGGTCTGACTCGGAGATTTGTCTGAGATGGTTCTGGGGCTAAACATTCTAAATAAAATAAATAATTCTAACTTAGAACCTATTGATTAACAAGCAGGGTCACTAGACGAAAGGTCCACTAAAAACATGATTTTACATTTATTTATCTTATTTAATAATTCCCACATCATGTTCATCACCAACTGCATAACTGCATCATTGGGTTAAACCAGATCATGATTTGATCTATGGCTGCTAGTCAATCTTAACTGAATACCAAAATAAGGCTCTATACAAAAGCATGCATGTAACACTTATGAGAAGGGAGTTATGCCTTACACAAGAAGTTAAAGACAATACCTTGCTTTCAAGACATTGGATTTCACTAGATTTTCCAATAATATCAGCAACTGTTTCATCCGGTAGCTATTGGTGAGAACTGCAGTCAACGTCAAGTACTGGCGGATTGAGGACTCCTGCAGATCCGCATTTGGAGTTGACATCACAGCACTAAGCCTCTTCTGGTACAACGCAAGCCTCTCATTTTCCCGCTCAGGTTTATAGGCAAGGAAACAACTGAAAGCCTCTTCTACTTTCTCCACGCGCTGGAATATTGACATTTACTTCAGAATGGCTAAGCCAAAGTCAAAATATTTTATTTCATCATAGGAACATTGAGCTCACTTCAGCGGAAGGAAGTCAGGAGATTACATACACGTGTATATTGTAATATTCATAGATTCTTACATGCTAACATAAACAAATAAAAACATGCCTTTGATTGATCACACTTACCAAGATTTCATTAACTATGCTTGCAATTTGTGCATCAGCCATTTTAGGTTAATTCTTAAATAACATTCTTCAAGTTCAACTCAGCACATCTTGAAGTAAATATTTGTTTATTTATATAATCCGTCTCTGAAGGTCTAAGATTTATGTTATGAAAAACCTAAAAAATAACAAAATAGACCACAATTAACCTAACACAGACAAATGTGTAGGCAACACAACAGTACATACCAATTCAACTCGTACATACCAAAATTGATCCTATTTTATGTGATTATACCATTCACTGGTATCTAAAACCTTACAAAAATTAAGGTGTGCTAGTAAAATAATAAGAACATTAAAGAATTAATTTCATCTGTACTGAACTGAAAGTATCTGTACCTAAGTAATGTTGTCTAAATATCTATGGTAGTGGTATTTAATTTTATGCACAGTTTACACAAAAAGGTTTCAATTCAACATTGAACCACACAGTCAAGAAAATATATTTTGATCTATGAGAAGATAATGAACGAAGATAAACCAAACTTACTTGACATTGATAGTGACATTACTTTTGACAACTTGACAAACAGATGAATAATATTTTTAGTGAACATCAAGTACCTATAAAGTATAGACGAAGTACAAAATGAAAAAAATAATAAATAAATAAATAATGTATAAATAGTTATAAATATATATTTTATGTATGTAGTAACCTATAAAATTAGGTGATAAACAATTTTCAGACCTTATGTTGCAATGTTAATAGAATGAACAAACATCTAAATTCTATTGGACATTGGTACTTAATAGAAAACTTTAGTTATTTCTTATTTTACATAATATTAGTACGGTTAAAATATTAATAATTTACTCTAAATAAAAAAAAAATATTAATCTAAAGTCAACGACAACAAACATTTCGGACGAAAAACAATCAAAATCTGATTGACAGATTAAAAAAAAAAGCAGTCACCATGATGAGTGAGTGAGAAAAAAGTACTGTAGTGTTGAATGTTGTAAAGACTTTTGTGATTTTCTTAATTTTTTATGAAAATTGGGAAACTTACGGCCCAATTTATGTTCCCGTCGGGTTTTTATACGTAGTGAAAATAGTCGAGGTGATGGAGTCACCGCCTTCGTTTTCCACTCATTCGGAGGCCCCTCCGTTAAGCGAAGATAGTGGCCTACTGATTACAAGTGGCTCATTTTCGAGTGATTCCGCTAGTGGCTGGCATCACATCGCATCCGAGGTAAGTTAATGAGTTTTGTACTTCATTACCGTCATTGTCAATTAATTTGAGAGACAGGTTAATCTCTGTTCGCGCTGTAAATTTTCGATGCACTTTGAACATTATCACGTTATAGCAAGTTAACCTCGCGACTTTGGATCTTATTAGCTTGTATAATTAGGTCCGTTGTTTGTTCAGTACTAGTACTTTGTTTATTGTCGATGAAAACCATTGAACCTTGTGTTTGCAAACTTTTAGGTTATGAAAAGTTGTCGAACTAAGTTTTGATAGTTTACGAACTACGTGTTTCGCTACTCCACAATATAAATTATGCTAAGCTACGCTATGAACATCCGGTATTAAATTGTAAAGTCTAGGCAGCTTCCCAGCATAGTACTTTACTAATTAGCCTCTTCTATACATCAATATACATCAATTCTATACATCAAGGAACTACTTATAGTTGTTTTTTCATCAACAGACAATCTATTAAACAAACATAGACGCATGCAAATAAGTAATTAGCTGCAAATCTGAGTAATAAATGAAAGGAAATATTGAACAATTAACCCATATTAGTGTACATCAAGTTTTCAAGTACATGACTAAGTAACTTTACAATAGAGGCTTATTTACTTTTGTTGCAAACAAATAGCAGGCACTTATTCTCATTGTTTGTTAAGCGTGAATCAATGTGGTACATTTTACATATGTAACAATAAATCACATATCAGACATGAAATAGATGAATGCTGCAAATAGTTACAAAGGCTGCTAAAAATTGGAGTTTTATGCTGTATTCTTTTTTTCATAAACAAAAGTATGTTTAGAAGGAGTAGTTTCTATTACTATGATAAATAAATATAGATTTTTTGCCATCACCATTTATGAAAGAATTGCTAAAGATTTCTGATTAAGCCTAGCTTAAGCTAGACTCAATGCTAAGCTATAAAGACCTTTTTGCTTTGAGCTTGTCATTATACATAATAGTCAACCATTGTTGTAGTACTGAATACACAGAGCTCTTCATAGCCTTGTGATGTTTGATATATTGTAGCCAGACCCATTAGAGTTATATTTGGTTGCCAAGGCATATGATTGTGAGGATCAATATGGATGTCCTTGGGTTCCAGATCCCTGTCAAGCTCTATAGATATTCATTAAAATATATCCCTTTATCCTGAATAAGAGTATACATTTGAGTTCAAGTGGATTGCTCTATAAAATGCCTTGTTTTGGTATGCCTCATATCATAGAACTTCTCTATCACCTTCCGCAGTCTGTCCTGGGCCATTCTTCTCTGTCTTCAGCAGCAGAGATTTTAATGTCATCCTCCCTATCCCTGACTCAGTCTTCTGAAACTTTTCCTACCTCTTAATCAGTAACAGCTTTGCTCCATGTCCCTTGGTTGTCTCAGATATATTATTTTAAAAATCCCTTTTAAACCATGACCCAAGTCTCATGAATTAATAATTTCTTATAGAGACCATAATTCTTCCATTCATTAGTAAATTTTGTGTTTAGTTCCTCTGTGCATAGGTCATTTGGAGGGAAATTCTGGCCCAGGTTGAAATATTCATACTCATGTCTTTATAAAACTGGCTGTTATTTTGGTTTTGATCAGGTTCATCTTGAGTAGATAGATATAATGGTAAAATATCAATATGTTTTTTACGGTCACTAATGTGTGTACATATATGTAACAATACTGTTTTTCTCTTATTAGTAATTCTCTCAGGTCGCTACAGTATAGCTAAAGACTATAGGGGCTTTAAAATGGACATGTCTATTTATTTGTGAACCAATTAATATAAAATAACCCAAGTAACTTGCCCACAGTTAAAAATAAAACTTGATGTTTAAGAAAGAAATTATTTATTTCAATAATTTAATTATTAATTAATAACAAAATGTACCGGGGACCGCGACTTATAACTACATAAAAATAACAAAGAATTCAATTACCTAACCTACTTCTTAATTTATTGCACATATAGGAAGCCAAAAAAAGGCACGGTCAGGATCAATTGAAGTAGGCGGTTTTTTTAAATTTCAAATCCCAAAAAAACCGAAATTTTACAAATGTAATCCCGGGATTTAAATCCCAAAATGAGCTGGGATTTCTGGATTGAATTAACTAACCATAGTAGGCAACAACCTGTAATGATCGATAAAAAAAATGTAGCATATCTTCATCTTTGATAATTGCTGTCGCTGTGTAATTCAACTCTTTTTTTTAACATTTTATTACATTAATTTATACATAAATGTA
>DWJZ01005102.1:0-14486 GCA_018249125.1 Asbolis capucinus | reverse complement strand
AAATCCTCAATAAAATTACCTATCAATGCGATTCGTTTCGAAAAGTGTTTATATCCTCATCGATTTTAAGTTTTGGGTGATTACGAAGATCAAAAACATTTCAGAATTATTAAATACGTTAACCGCGCCATCTATGTCACATAATTTTTACTAGCTTTGTATTGTGCGTTCTTTACTACAACTGAGTTCCGTAACTATCACATAGATGACACTAATAAGGCTCGCAAAAACATTGTGAACACAGTTTTTTTTACAAGCTTTTTTTTATTATTACAAAAGTTTTTATTGAACTTGCGCTTTACGCTTATGAAATTATGTGTTTCTTTGGATCTATTTGGGATCCATAATCAAAGCTTGTGTTTATAAATATTGAAAAAAATAAAGCATTTAATTTTTTTTATTAAGTACGGATTTCGATTATTCTTCGTTTGATCGAAGCCTAGTACTTGTTACGTATTTCTACGTAATTTTATCACCATATGACGAGTACTTTTTAAGTTATTAGTTTATTTTTATATTTTTCATTATAGTCATCATTATTTTTTTGTTGAGTGTATCGATTTTGATGATTTTTTTATTTGACAGCTACTTGTCACATAGTTGTAGTTGTAACTTTGAGCGTATATAAATAGTAATTTTGGAGTTATTCTTAACTGGCTACGACTGCGTTGACAATGATGTTTTCATTGTATTACTTGTTAAAGTCATTTGAAGTCGGCATTAATCATAGAGATAATAGGTTTCTCTTAAATAACTCCCACTCTTAAAATTATTTGGTACTACCTAAAAAAATATTTCTGGATAACGTATATGTACAATTAAAACTCAATATTACACATGTACATGAATATTTTAATTTCAATGTCATAATGTTGTATCGTTGTGCAGTAAACTACATGCTTAGTTTCATATCGTTTGCAAGGGTCTCTGCAAGTCTACCTGTGGAAGAAACACTGCGGTAAAACATTGAACATAACCATTTTCTTTAGTTGCTCTAGCGTTTGACCTGTTACCAAAGTTAATTAAATAACATATTTATTTCTGCTCGTTATAAGACTGGAAGAAATCGCTTTTGTAATTTCACTAAACTGACTATTGCACAATCAATGGATGAAAGAAAGAAAGAAGAAAGAATACAAATCTATTCAAGACCAAATACAGAACATGCAAACCGTATAATTATTTACAGAAAAAATAAAAATAAAGTTAAAGAAACGCCAAGAACAAACGTTTATCTATTTCATAATTTTTCGTCTCGGACCGGAATCGAACTGGGGACTCTTTGATTCGCAGTCAAGCCTACTACACAGGATTCCTAAATCCCCATATTTGTATTACAAGGCCGCCAGCCTTGTAATTAAAAAAATCCGTACTTTCTAAAATTAATCCAATGATATTTTCATTTCTTCTAAAGTTGTTATAATTTTATTAGCTGTGTAACCGAATTTACCTGATTAAAAAACCACCATTGTCTTGAATGATCAAGATTTTTAGGTGGAAAAATATCACTGTAATCTGGTGCTGCTTGGTCTATTACAACGTGGTTAAATATTTTCTGAAAATTAACGCAAGATATTTCGTGTTAAAAAATGAAAGGAGAAGACATAATTTTATTGTGATCGGCAATTTTGTTTGCAACAAAGATATCGTAATTTGGCTTTACAAAAGTATAGAGCCCTAATACGAACTACAGGATACAAAAACAAATTCACAAGTGTTTCATCAATTGTTGAGGAGTTCCTTTTGTCTTGAGCCAGTTCTGAAAGTAGTGTCATGTTTATCATAATAATGCAGTGTTATCAGGATGGAAACTTTGTGAACAATTTCAAGTCCGTAGTGTACGAGGAGGTGGGATTAATTAAGTTTGCAAGATTTGATCCGAACAAACCAACAAATTAATATATAAACATATACTGCAAGTTAAAAAAAGTAGAAGCTAAATTTCGTTTTGCGTCAACGCACAAGGTATTTGGTTTTTTATAGACTTTTAGGTTGCGAGATGAGTCGAAGTAGGAGTGAGTCCACGAGGTGTTGCGTCTTTGTTACAACGCAATGATTTTAGGCGTTTGCGTCTATACAACGTCGGTGTCTGTTCGAGGCTTTTATTTTATATCCTATTGCCTTAATTATATTGTGAGGACATCGATTTTTATGAGAATGAGTTATTAAACATTGTAATTGAACCGGGTACTCAAGTTTTTGTAATTCATAAACGTGACTATTCATTACATTTAAAGTTACAATAGCTATGTCTACAATTCCCATGCTCAGTATTGAGACATTGGTTGTGTTCAATCTTGATCGGAGAACCTGTTGAGTGAAGAGGTAATAAGGTGAATCTTTAAAAATATTCAAAATACCTGAAAATTCTTTACACCATTGTATTTTCCTGCATCCTGTATGTTATCTAAATCATTGTATTTTTCTGTATCGCTTATATTATTTATTCCATTTAGTTTTTCTGAATCACTTGTGTCATTTATAATAGTATTTATTCCTTGTGCTTCTTGACTTAAATCAGATTCCTCTGTATTAGATCGCAGTATATTTTTTCCTTTACTAAAGTTTACTCCATTTCTCCAAATATTATTCAAAGCATTTTTTACTTTCCCTACAAGGCTTTTAACATTCAAGTTCATAAGTATGTTTCTTCGAAAATCACCATTCTTGTAAGCGTTAGTAGGTAGCTTCGATTCGAATATTCTGGAAAAAAGGACAACGTAAGTTTTAGACATGATGAACCAACAAATGGAATTTGACGACTTTTTAAAACTATACAAAATTCAGACCGCTTCTGTCTGTCCTGCGGATATTGAAGGTGGAGAGGAATTGGTAGAATTAAATATTTTATTTTAGATTCCTCCCCTACCGGAAAATAAGCTGGGGTTGAAATGTATTTATACGAATGCACGTAACTTGCAGTGTATGTTACAAACATATTAGTGTGTTAGTATATTAGTTTTTTGGTTTATTGGGTCAAATCTTGCAAGCTTAATGATGTTTCTCCTTCCGATCCGGTACTCCGTTTCGTTTGTAAGTCTGAAAAGTTAACAAACAGAGGGCGCGGTCGGTAGGTGGATGGGTGAATGCTATTGATAAAAATTTCGTCAGTTATCTGAAGCAGTTGTTATCGTTAGCTAGCAATCTTTAAGCCATGTGGGAGGGTAGCATAAAAACCTCCAGCACTTGGGTTGGCCAATAACCCCTACAATCCGCATTAGAGCTGTGTGGCTGAGTATGCTCTAGCCCCCTCAGTATCTCTGTGTTTAATAGTCGGCCATCATTGTGTAGAAGACATCTTATATGTACCTATAGAAACTAACCTTTTTAGATATATTCGATCCTTACTTCTCTGAAAATAATAAGATACATTCGTTATCGATATTAAGTATTTGATGATACTACAGTTATTTATATTGTAATTGTTTCTAATTTCTTCATTCGGCTTGCGTCGATCGTAGGTTAAGCAAAGTTAAGCAACAGCAGATGTTGTCGCAATGTTTATGTTCATGAGTGATCGGTAGTCTTCTTCGTCCTCAGTTAGTATGATCTGAAGTGTAATGTACCTCGAGCGTAGGTGTGTATGTATGTATGCGTCCATTTCTCCAGCATGTAATTGGGGCAAATTGCTGGACGAATGACATGAGGTGTTGATGAATTCTTCAGAATTGCTGCGCTTCAGAATGGCGCTTGCAAATGAAAATGAAGTGAGGATAAGTTTTTTTTTTAAAAGAAGAAAAAACAATTTTCAAAATATTTGTTTCATATATAATCTATATTACTGTTGTAACACAAATTGTCGAAAACTGTACCAATTAGTAACGGATTTCAAAAAAGGAGGAGGTTGTCCATTCGTGTTTATTTTTTAAGTGGTTCTTTGCCGCCGTCGGCTTTTTGTTTGTTAATTATATTACTTGGTAAAATTTAAATAATTTATTACTTACTTGCATATCATTGCAACTCATAACTGTCTCACAATGTGAGAGGTAAAGGTCAGAGTGCACCACGCTGACCAAGTGCGGATTGACAAACTTCACACAACATCAAGAACTTTTCGGGAAACTCTCAGAACTGCAGGTTTCCTCACGATATTTTCCTTCACCGAAGTAAGAGATATTTAACTTCTAATACACACATAACTATGCAAATTGGAGATGCGCGAAATATATATATATATATGTATATATATATTATAATTTTATACAAACTTGAGAATTTTGTGTGGTAAAAAATCCAGAGCGAATTTACACTAAGTATAGTACTTGTATTATAATACATAATTTTAGTTAATTATAATAACACTTTCCTGAAAAGCTTCATAAAATTGTAATGAAATTACAAGCTTGTACCTTTTTGGTAACTGGAGCTTTGTTGTCATTCCTGCGGTGATAAAGACGTGTTTTAATATTCAGTACACTCAGACATTTTCCTTGGAAGATTACATAGTCTAAATTAATGTTTTTTACAGTCAACCAACGGAAACTTTCAAAGGCATATTCGTATCTTTATTATCATTAACTTTCCACCTGCGTAGTACATATGTTGATAAAAAGTAGGTTATTTATTATACTAGCCTCTAATTTATCTCTGAGCCAAATTTCGTTTAGGTCTATTTTCCTGAAAGAGTAGCAAATATCCATTCATCCTCACACAGTTTCGAGTTACTTTCGAGTTGGCACGGTGGGTTCATCAAACCACACATATGCTACAGTATTGTGTGTTTTATAAGGAAAAGATCAAAAGTAAAAATTGTGTTGGTTGTGAATTTGTATTGATTAATTATAGTAAAAACAGATGCTACTGTATTATATTGTACTGTGACCACATTGTGGAAGAGTGCCGAAGATATATGTACTTACGGATATAAGGGTGTTTGGTTATTTGATACTAACTCCGGGTCAGCATTCTGCAAATAAGTTTTTTTATGATTATTATTTCACCTACCTTATATTGCGTATAAATGCGAAAGTTTTTAAGAATTATTGGAAGGATTAATAACGTAATGTTTTTGCAAAAACTGAGCGGTTTTCAATTCAATTTGGCTCGATTATAGTCTGGAATCACATACATATATGTAGATTAGTTTTTATACACCTAACTAGCGATCAAGGCTGCGGCCAGAAGCTATTTATGTATTAACTAATAATATCGTAAACCCTAGCATTACTACTAAGCAAAACTGTAATAATTATAGTAGAAGTATAAGTAGGTATGCATTAGGTATTATTATAGTAGAAAGAACTATGTTTTAAGTAAAATAATTATGAATACTTTCGCTATTTTTCTTCGCCTGTTTCTACACTATATTTTGAAACAAAGGCATTTTCAAGCTTGAAGGGTAAATAAAATTAGAAGATTTTAAAATACACGTGAAGTGCATTATGTGATATCTCGATGAAACGAGCATTTTCTCGTCTTCTCTGTGAGTTCTTTAATATAATGCTAGTGATACTCTGAGTCTGTGGTTGGAACTCATTCGGAATATAATTTAAAAATAAATTGTCTTGACGGCACTGGAATTGCCAAATGCATTTTTTACACTCCTTCTGCACTCCTTGTCAAGAAAATTTTTACTGTGCCTTTCATAATTCCTGGAATGCGTAATATTCGTAAAAAATGTTTGTTTCACGTATTAATAATATAGAGACAGTAGTTTGGGACTTCCAACTTCTGTATTTTTTAAGCTAAGAGTTCTTTGTGCTATTTAATAACTCACACTCGGCCATTTTAGCCCAAAAATTGGCGTTTGTATATTGTGTGTGTGTATTCTGTGTTAATCAGACAACTAATAGGTACACATACAGATTTGTGAAAAATTATCTAAAGTGTCGAAGTGATGAAAAACGTCATATGACATGTTTTGGTATTACGTAATTCGACTTTTCTCCCGCGCTCGCCTATGCCACACACTCGTATCATAATATACTAAAAATATCTCGAATTACTTACTATAATAATACCACCAGAGGGCATTCTCCTGAAGCCGGAATACAATACTCGTTCATTTCTTGAGTCGTATCTACAAAGAACAGATCTATCAATAATTTCGATCAATAATATTAAAAGACTTCGTACGATTCCTCATGAATCCTACTAATATTATAATTGTGGATGTTTCTGACGATCGATGGATGTTTGATACTTCTTCACGTAAAAACTATTGAACGGATCTGAATGAACTTTGGTATAGGGACAAATTATAGTGTGGAATAACACATACACTACTTTTATGAACATACCACGCGGGCGAAGCCGCAGCCGGACCGAGTTTAGAGACTATCTAAGGAAATGAAAATATGTATTGTATATTTTGATCTTTTTACTAGCTTTTATTTAACTTGCAGTGTGTGTTTGTATATAAGTATGCTAGTATGAGCTTGTGCTGTTTTGATGTATTGAACGTTCAGTGTTTCAATTCATTAAAATTATTTTACAGATAAAATTAAATATGCGTCAATTTAAACGAGCCGTCGCTATCCCTTTGTTACATCGAAGCCATATAGTACATCTTCCTTAAATTAATTGTTCTAAAAGAGTAAAGATATATACTTTATTCCAATATTTTCGAAGTTGCCATATACTCCAGAACCATCCTCTAAGTCTCTGTGAGGAAACTTGATAGAAGACTTAAGCATTCCCAAAGCTGGTTTAAGAAGAGTGTGACCAGGTAGGATTGGCTCAGCTTCTGGTAGATGACTGGGCATGTCTGGTGCTCCCAAGATCGACGTCAACTCTTTGGGATCGTAATTATAGAAACTTCTTCGCTGTAAGTCACAATAAATCTTTAGTAATAGTTCGCGTTCTCATCACGACGGATTTTTTCAACAGCGTTTGAAAAAATTAATCAACTATTGGCGTGCTTGGTGGGAGGATAGGTGACCGCTGTCGGCAGAATTTAATAACCTCTTCCGTGCTTCGGAAGGCACGTAACTAGTACAGAGATACTCGTAGACTGAACCTTGCGAAAGAACGCAGTTACACTTTATCGTCAACAAGCACTGATGATGTTGGAATAAGGGGTGACAAATTTTACTCACTGAAAGGACATCTTTGGCAATCCCTTGACTTTCTGCTTGTGATTCCTGTAAAAAAAGTCGAAATGACAGGCCGGTTGGTCTAGTGGTTAGTGAACCTGACTGCTACACTGAAGGTCGTGGGTTCGATTCCGATCCAGGTCAAACTTTTATGTGATGAGCAGGAATGTTTGTTCTGTGTGTCTGGGTGTAAATATCTTTATAAGTATGTATTTATAATTATATATGTATGTTTTATGAGTTGTCTGACCACTATAGTACAAGCTAACGCTTAGTTTGGGGTCATATGGCCGTGTGCGAGTTGTACAAAGACATTTATTTAATTATTAAAGATTTGTGTTAGTATGTCCCAATGTGTTTACCATGTAGTAGAAGTAAAACTTTATGATACAAGTGAAAAAATGAATCGCAACGGAGAAGTGGAAAAACGAATCACGGCGGAGAAGTTTTAAAACGAGTCGCAACAAAATTTTAACTTTAACGGGCAGATTTGTAATGTACTTTTCCAATTTGTAAACCTGTCCGCGTCCGCATAAATTTCTAAAGTACAAAGTATTTGCATTAGGTATTAATATATAGATATGTAACACAAATTTAATATAACAGATCTTACTGCTATATGTTGAAGTTGTTGCCGCAAGCTAACCCCATTACATTGGAATACACTCTGCAAAACAAGTTCAGTAGGATAAACACTTTCGAACTAATATGATATCTGGATTAGTTCAAGCATTATTATTTTCAGAGATATATAATACAGTAAGGAGTTTTATCTTTTACTAGCTTCCGCCCGCGACTTCGTTCGCGTGGAATAGTTACTTTGGGCTAACGTTAACTTTAGCCCGCGATTTGTTTCTGTCATACATGATTTTTGCGAAACTTTGATCGTTTACACAGCGCACGTAGCGAAAGCTCTCAATAGGAAAAAAATCCCTCATTTTGAAACTTTCTTCATTGGTGCTCTGCTCCTATTGAACTTTGCGTAATGATATATAGCCTTCCTCGATAAGTGGGCTATCTAACTCTGAAAGAATTTTTCAAATCTGACCAGTAGTTCCTGATATTAGCGCGTTCAAGCAAACATACAAACAAATTCTTCAGCTTTAAATATTAATATAGATTTATATTACTAGCGTTTTCTCAGACCTCATACATCCACTTCTTCGTCCCCCACAGTCGACACACAACTATTGCATGAGTAAAATTGTTACACTTATTTCTTGGAAATAAAGTACATTCATATTTTAACTACTTCAAGCCTCTTTTCTACAAAAAAAGTAGCCTTTGTTTTTCCTCAAGTTCTACTCTACCTTAATACCAAGTATCAACAAAATCAGTTCAGTAACTTACGCGTTAAAAGGTAGCTGATGAACAGTTACTTTCACATTTATAATATTAGGAAAGATTGAAGGTCTAAAGTACTTGATATGGTAATATCCTACTTATATAAATGCGAAAGTTTGTGAGGATGGATGGATGTCTGTTACTCCTTTACGCAAAAACTACTGAACGGATGTGGATAAAATTTGACGCAGAGATAGATTATAGTCTGGATAGAATACTATTCATTACGGTATCTACCACAGGACTGAAGTCGCGGGTGAAAACTAGTGTAGCATTACGGCAGCCAGGTCATCTTTTAATCAATTTTCTCTTGCAAAATAAAGTAAAGAAATACATTCATAGAAATGACCTGAGTTTCCTCGCAACACCCAACTGTTTTACTTAGGTAAATAAAATAACTCACAGTTATTAGTAGGAAAAGATTCGTTCGTGTCCATTTGGTAGGCCGATCCATACCTTCATTTATTTCACCATTTCCGACTGCTATTCCGGTATAATCAATTCATTTCTATTATTTTCTGTTTAGTTATTCAAAGTCATGATGCGTGAAATGATTTGAAATGGCTACGTTCTGGTCAGTTTATGCATTTTCATATTTTGCAGTTGAGTAAAACTAGTGTCTGGGTTTTGTATCTTTTCACAACTTTAGGGGTATTGTCAATTTGAATAGGTAACTGTAGATTGGGATACTTCATCATTATGTCCCATAACTCCTGGGCTTGGGTTTCCTCTCGCAATGTGAAGGATATAGGCTACAGTCGACCTAGCTGTAGCCAGTTAGCCAAGTTCAGATTGTTAGATTTCGCACACCTTCAAGAACTTCATAGGGAACTCTTAGGAGTGCAGGCTTTGTCACCATATTTCCTTCATCGAAAAAAGTGATAATAAAATTCTAAAATATATGTTACTTTTTGAAAATTAGAGGTGTGGGTAGGATTTGAACCTAGGACCACCCGTTCGTGAGACCAAAGTTTAAGCCACTAAGCTATCATTGGCTCGATTGGGAGACATCATTTGATGATTTTATAGTTTATTTGAAAGGAGTAGAAAGGATTTGACCACAGGCTCTATAGGGCCTGATAAATTTCAAATTACGTACCTATTAGAAATTGGCACTTGCTTCGGTGAAGGAAAATATTGTGAGGAATATATCTGAGAGATCCGTTGATCCGTATTTAGCCGTACTTTTCACATGTGCGAAGGAACCTGAGTCCAGCAGTAGGCCAGCTATGGTGGTCAGTATCAATTTATGCCAAGTATACGCCTGGGGTTTCGCCTGGTGGTATATTAATGAAATGTAGCCCATGTTATTTCAGAGTGCAATTTATTTCTGTGCCAGATTTCATTCAGATCCGATCAGTAGTTATAGCGTGAAGAAGTAACAAACATATATCCATCCATCTTTCCTATCTAACTTAAAAATTTTTGCATTTATAATATTAGCAGGATTAGCATACATCTTTCAAAATTCCAATGACAAAATAAGTATATGAATAAAGCCTTCAAAATGAAACACGAAATGTGTTCATTCGTTGAATTTGTTCGTTCATTCGTTGAAGCCAGGGCTTCTAAAATCGCAGTATGTTCTGACGTGTGACGACTGAAAAAGCCTTTCCTCGAGACAGAAGTTCAATCAACTTGGTGACTAGGTATTTTTGGATATCAAAATAGAAAACCCATCTAACTTTAGACAGGGAATGTCAAACCACGGGCTGGATTTAGAATCTCTAAATTGCCATTTTTAGATCGGCTTTAAGTCATTGATGGCCCATTATTGAGGACAGGTTTCGCCACATACTGATGAGGCCTAGCGTATACTCCACCGAGATGCTGTAATGCGAATTGAAGGAGGAATTAATGATCAACACAAATGCTGGATGCTTTTATGCCACCTGAAGATCTACGACGTGGTTTAGCTATTGCCATCTGATGATAATAACCTGGGCTTTACCTGCCCTAACAGCCACACCTCCTGTTGCTAACTTTATCTATCGCTTACAGTGGAAACAAGCCAACGCGATGGAATTTAGTATGATAGAGTTTGGGCTGTATATTGAAACAGTTTGAAACTCTTTTAGTTAGGTGCACTAATTTTGATAAGACTATTTTTATTTGGAAAACTGGTGCTTACCGTTTAAAATCGAAAGCTGTTGTGTAGTTTTGAGTTATCCCTAATAATGCGTTTAATTGTCTTAGAATAGAATTAATGGTCACATTTAATTACTTGTCAATGTCCTTTGAAGTTTATTTTAGAGATTATTTACGGATGACAAACTTTTTACCAAAGAGTTTTAGCCCCTACATATGTCCAGAAACATTTTCCGTTTGTCATCCAGTCCATTGCCGCATCATTCTGTCACTCAACGTCGATTTATCACAGTTTTACACTGTAATGACCCCACGTTCGTATCGGATACGTGTTGGGAATTGAGAATATTTTGTTAAGATTAGAATGATTTTGGCCTGAAATTTCGAACCTTAAATATGTTACGCATACGTAGCGGTATTTAGCGGTTTGTCCCGGCTCCGCATGGATTTTTTTACTGCGAAGGGAGCCGATCGTTCGTTTGAGTCAAGTCGTTAGCTGTTTTATTTTATAAACTAGAAATTGCCCTCGCTTCGCTTCGAAAGAACAATTGTCCAGTGATTTCAGAGTTGCCATACTAATTTTAACCTATAATCCCACGGGAACAAAGCAGTTTTGTGGGATAAAATGTGTTCTATAGTTATTGTCTTCACATAAGCCACAAACTTGCTAAATTTCATTTAAATTGGTCCATTGGTTTTGGAGTTGCCATACTAATTTTAACTTGTTATCCTGTGGGAACTAAGACATTTCCTGAGATGAAAGATATCCTATAACCATTCTCGGGTTTTAATCTACGACTATGCCAAATTTCATCTAAATCTGTCCAGTAGTTTTTGCGTGAAGCTCGAACAGACAGACAATGAATCCCAAAAAATTGTTTTGGTCTCTATATCGACAACAAAGTCTCCCTGTATTAAATTTTTCAAAAAATACTAAATGTACAGGATTGACCCCGTGACAGTTTTATTATTAGTATAGATATAGATTAATATACATATATTAATATACATGTATATATACATGCCCATCATTATCAGTGACATCTTCCTAGCTGTAGATTTGGCGTATTATATTATTGGCGTGGCTTAGAATGGCCCACAGTACCAGACTAGGTATTTTGTCGTAAAATTGTGACAGAAGTTAACTGTTCGGTGGTAGGGTTTAGCAGAAGTGAAGCCCGTGTGGCTTGAGTCGATCGCCAATGGACTCGTCGTGTTGCGACTGGGGGCTTAAGAACTTATCTTTTTCTCGCCATACTAAACTCATTATCCGGCCTTAATATCTTCTGCCGACCTTACTGAAGTGCTGTTTTTGGCGTGTCTGGGTTCAATTGGTATCTTTATTGATTCCTGTTTGCTACAGTGACGTACGGGCGGTGTAGTAGAGGGGAGTTTGAAGAAGAGGGTTGAACTAATGAGAAGTCTGTACAGAACGTGGCCTCATTGTAATGGTTATTGGCATCTGAGATAGCTATAAGAATACTTCCGAAAAATATCTTTAAGTACGCTCTCTGTGATTCATTAATACTAATATTATAAAGCTGAAGAGTTTGATTGTTGGATGCGCTAATTTTGGGAACTGCTGGTTTGAAATAAACAATAATTTTGTTATTGGATCCGACTAGCATTATAAATGCAAAATTTTGTGAGGTTGGATGGATGGATTTATAGATAGATGAATAGAAGGATGGAGGTTTGTTATTCCTTTATGCAAAAACTACTAAATCGATCTAGATGAAATTTGGCACAGTGGTAGATTATACTCTGGAATAACAAATAGACTTTTAATCAACGTACCTACCACGCGTGCCATCATAAGCCCTTATACTCGTACCGAGGAAGTCTATAACCGAGGAAGTATCACGCATCACGCCACGAAAATAGGAGCTGAGGATTAAAAAGAATTGTTACATACACGGAAGAAAATATTCTTTTGCTTTATACGTTTTTCTTCAAAATAACGCGGATAAAACTGCGGGGTACAGCTAGTACAACACAAGCTCAGGCAGTGTAAACAAATCGTGTTGTGACAACATGATCCAGCGCTCCTGAGCGAGCAGGTGCTTATTGTTAACTGGAATGGAATCGTGAAAAGAAAATATTGAACCTTACAACAGATTTTGTGTAGGAAGTAGCAGCTGAAGATTGGAATAGAATTCCTTGTGTGCGCAATAGAAGAAACATTATCAACGTAAAAAGGATCTAAACAAATCGTTTTGTAAGTATTTACTACCAGTGTTTGTTTGTATGTTAACTTGTACATTTGTTTTATTTATTTATACATTTGCACACACACATAATAGGACATGATAATACATAAATGAGATGCACAGGGCACTACTTATTCCTAATAAGAAATATATTCCAGTAAGCCCGAAAGTGGAGAGTTGATATAAAGAGGCAAACTTAGTGCGTATTAAAATGGTACTATATAATAAGTAAACATATGTAACAATGCATAAATATAAAAATACTATACATTTTATTCGAGTTGCTTTGATCGAGTAACAATTTGCATGTTTACTACTAACCATCTTCTCTAGCCGATTTTTTTGATTACAATGCATGTTTACATTTTACTTATATTACTATAAACTTGTTGTACGCGTAGCTTCGCTTACCCATATAATTTTTTTTTATTACCAGTGGACCAAAACTTCCCATATAAACTTTCATCTCGTATCCCAATGGAACCCCGGTACAATTAGGGATAAAAAGTATCCTAAATGTTAATTCGGAATACAAGTAATATCTGTCAAGTTTTATCGAAATTTGTCTACGGCTTTTCACGAGATGCGCGTTCAGACAGACAGGAAATTCCAAAAAATATATATTATCAGGCGTCGCTATTAAAGGATCTCCTCATTAAAATATTGAAAAACATATTCAATGTACAGAAGAAATGCATTTTGACGTTTATTATAGAAAAGATGCGGAACTTTGTGTGGATGGACGCATGGATGTTTGTTACTGTTTCAGGCAAATACTACAGAATGGATCTAAATGAAATTTGGTATACATAAACATTATGGTCTCCAATAACCCATATTTTTATCAACGTACTAACCACGTCAGCAAAGCGGCGGGCGGACACTAGTAGTCTGCATAATATCAGATGCACCTTGACAGAATGTCTGCAGCCCTTAATTCGTATTTTTGTAAATGTACGTACTGACCGACGCTTAATGACATTTTAAACGGCTTGCGTGTATTGTAGGGGAAATGTGTAATTTGCAACTGTATACATTTAAATATCCCTTTTACTTACTTTCCCCTAAAAATACCATTCTAATTACGTACACAATACTTTGATTTTGAATTCTTACTCGTAAAAATAGAAGAAAAATGTGCAAATGGAGTTCAACAAGACGAAATTATTCACAAGAAAATCTAGCAGACACCGGAGTAAATCCTTGACTTTGTACTGTGGTACGGAAATAGATTTATGAAAGGTAGCCTTTGTGCGGCATATCTTAGGTATCTTCTTCGATCTTATGCAAGCCAATTTCTAAAATTACTGCTACATTTTATGTGGATATAATATGATTGGCTCGGCTCGTAATATTCAAGTGGGTGAGTGTAGCTTACTGCGAGTATATCGGCTATTTCTATGAAATATATGCTATAGTCGTATTCATTGTATCATCAATACGTTGTGGCTAATACAAATCAAGAGATTTACGTACTTATTCTGCGACATAGTTAGAAACGTCTCTATTGTGAAATATAATGTTTTAGTACCTTAGTATATAGACAAGTTTTATTAAAATACTAGCTGTACCCGCAGCTTCGCTTACACACATACATTGTTTTTTTATTACCAGTGGATCAAAAATCCAATACAAACTTTCATCCCGAATCCCAAGGGAACTCTGGTATAATTAGGGATGAAACTTTTCCTAAATGATACACGAACATTTCTCGAGATTTAAAGTAATTTCAAAAATAAATACTACATACATATGTATATACTGTATGAGGTATTTTAGTACAAACTTTCACCCCCCTTTTCTATCCTTT